>PVKP010002758.1:0-118421 GCA_004027715.1 Plecturocebus donacophilus
ATGCAAACACTGGGAAAGTTTCTTAAGTGGAGGGAACAGCATATGACAGACCTGAATATTGGAACAAGCTGGTGAGAAATGCAGTCTGACTGAAGTATAATGAGTGAGAAGTTCATGATGGTATTTGAGGAGATATAGGTAGGCAATACATAGCAGGCATTTTTTACTAGATTGTTTGATGTATTAAGTGAAATAAATGATAACAATATTGGGTAGCATAACATTAGCAAGAGAAAAACACTAACTGTCCTGACATCTGTTTTGTTTTTTTAGCTTCAGGAAATGATAATACATTTGTATTATCTCTTTTAACTCCTTTTAACTTTTGGCTCCTTTAAGGTAAGAGGTGCTGGCTCATAGGGAAAGCTGAAGTGAGGGTAAGAAGAGGCATTGATGAGCTCTCCAAAGGAGACTGCATGTAACATTCTTTCCATCCCTATTCCCTTCTTTACAATTCCACCAGAGTATCCAAAGGCCAACATCGACATTCAGCCCACACACTGCACAAGCCTGTCCTTAATAAGTAGGCCTTGATCTTTTACAGTGTTCCTGCCAGTGTGGTGATCTTTAGTTTGTGCTCTGCATGTTTCCTTTTAATGTGCTCTCTGATGACTCAGATTTATATTTACGAAGGCACACTATTTTCTCCAAATGAATTATCGGATACCCCAGACCTAATGCATTCAGAAGGGATAGTTCTGTACCCAAGGACACTATATTCCTTCTAGGTTCTCTGTTTACTTTGGGTAGCAGCTTTATTAAGATGTTTCCTTTGGCAAAAGCAGACTCAGCATTTGCAGAAAATTGATGGGCTGAGAATTAAATAGTTCATATTTACCCAACAATGTAAATTTAATAAACTGGCTTTTTTCTCTATCTCTTCTATCTACATTGTGGCTAAATCTAATAGCAAACCAGCCTTTTAAATTTAGAAGACCTGAATGTTAGATTTTTAAATTAACATTCTTTATGCACTGAGGCTAGAAAAATGAATATCTGGTACTCATTTTGTTTGTATAAAGAACATAAATAACGTAGTTACTTTGCACTCAACTATCTGGGATTAGAATTAATGATTAGAAAAAGCTTGATGAGATATCAATTACTTACGGGATCAAGAAAAAGAAAATAACAGCCACTTCCATTTACTAAACACCTGCAATTTGACAAGCACCTCACTAAGCACTTATATATGTTATAATTATACATGTATATATAATATAAATTATATATACATGTATAATTATATGTATATTTATATATGTATAAATATATATTTAATATATTTATGTATAAATATATGTATACATATATATGTATATATGTATATAATAAATTATATATACATGTATAAAATATATAACATATACTATAATTAAATAACATATATGTATATTATATATTTTTTATATGTAATATGTTCCATAATTGTGCAATACTAATCATACATTATAATACTCATATACATGATACATGTATATTTACATATGCATATATTATAATTATATATATATTATATATTAAATAGTAAAGCAATAATATATATTATGATTGGCCCAAGTTACTAATGTGAAACTTAAGTTTTAGAGAAATTTGGAAGAAGTTGACAATTCCCTACTAAATTCTGTATCCATGATTCATATAGAGTTTGTAGTAATAAGGCCCCGTTACCTCTGTTTTTATTATTTGTGTTACTCTTTTGCCAAACGCCTTTGATCTGGCACATATATCTGTCTTCCTGTCAAGACACTGGCTCCTCCCCACTGTAATTTGACCCCTCTTCTTCATGAACACATCTACATGCCTCGTTCCCACCTGGATAGCTCCTGTCTTATATGATGAATCTGAGTATTCTCCCTCTGCTAATGACAATACCATGCATTCCACACTGTCTTCAGTTATCAGACATCTGATGTATCATTCTCTTATGTATCACAGAAGCTGAGCATTGCCAACATTTTTCCACCTGGACTGATCCTTCCTTTTCAGCCTAATCTTACTTCATATAATTGCTTTTCTTGTCTAACAGAGCTTCTCACCTTTTCTCAAGTACATAATTAACAGTCATGTCACCATTCTTTTTTCATCTTTCTCCTGGAAATATCTTATCCCTCCTATAACCCATGAAGATCTACATTCCTCAAAACACAGAAAAAAAAAGGATTTTGTTTCCCCTACTCCAATTCTCAGATCAAGATTTGGTCCCATTCTCTCAACATTTCATATGCAATTCTGTTATAGAACTTTTATGAAAGTTATTTGTCCCATTCTATGCCTTGCAAACTACTTGAACACATGGATTTAATCTTTATAACCTTTATATATCCAGTGTAAATCAGTGTGCTTGGCATTCATAAAAACTTGTGGTATGAATACACTTTATCATGTAAGTACATGCTTTGTTAGACTTCTACATAGAGGACTCATAATGAACAATGCTCCTTTGTAGAGTTTTTCTTACACCTCTGGGTTTGGTCATGAGACTCATTTGACCTATGAGACATTATCGAGAATAATGTTAACAGAGGCTTGATAGACACTTGCACACTGGAGGTTGTCCCCTTGGAATGTTCCTTCTTAAAAAATTGGTGTACATTATGTAATAAAACCCAGGTTAGAATAATGAGAAATGAAAGACTGTGAAGAGAGGCCATAGATGACAAGAGGCCATTGTGTAGATGCCAGCTGCAGCCGAGCTCTCAGCTGTTACAACCACATAACTAACCTCAGCTACACCATATGGAGCAGAAGAACTGCCCAGGTGAGCCCCGTCAACTGACAGAGTCATGACAAATAATATGTTCTTGTGGCTTTAGGCCACCCTAAACAGCAGGAAACACTGAGACAGTCCTCCAAAATCCTGCCTAAGAAATGTGTCATTTCGTATATCATATTTTAGCTACATCTTTCCTTTTGAAATTTAGTAGAGATAATGCTTATTTCTATAGCTTGAGGAAATTCTTATCACACTGAATAGAAAAAGCATTTTGAAATGGCTCCAGTTATATTGGTCCAAAAATGTTCTAGAAAATGTCTTTTATTTTAAAGAAAAAGCTAAAATCTAACAAATAAGTGTCAGCAGCAATAATATAACCAATGAAGCAAAGTGCTCTGAGATTCACTATATGTTCCTACATTTTCCCTAGCAGAACATATAATTGTTTCTGATTTGTCTGTCTCTTTGTTTCCTGAATATGTCTTCTCTATTCCTTGTCATTATTTCTTACTCTGCTGGATACCTTTTGCTTGTTCCTTAGTTTCTATCTGAATCTTCACATTCTGTACCCTGCTCTCTTCCCCAGGAGGATGACCAATATAGACTCGATCAATAAGCTACCCTGCTCTCTTACAGGAAGGAGAGCACAGCAGGATGTTGTGGGGAGGCTGGGGTTTATATCCACACACACTTTCCTCCTTTAGGCATTGCTTGAACAAAATTCTGTTATTCACAGTAGCCTTCTCTCTCCATGTTTTTGGAACTGTTCTAGCCCTTTGCTCCTTTAAGCCAAAGGGTGCTGACAGTATTTTACTGTTAGTAGCCTCAGGATATTGTACAATCCTTTGAGCTTCAGGAGAGGTTGCCCACAGCTTTTTAAATACTACCAACAGCAAATGGTCAAGTTGACCAGATTTGAACATGCTATGTATTTCCTTCCAGAACTCTGATTCATTCCTTTAGTGTATTTTCCTAAAAATCATTCATAGAAAATTTCCATTTCACTTGCAACTTAGCCATCCCTAAGTGGACACAACAGCTGAGGTTCCAGGTAATACCAGCCAGGGGTATGATAACTATACTGTTTCTTGAATCAACAATACATTGTGCCACAAATATCCTAGTGATATATAGGTGTTCAGCCTTTTACATATTATACAGACTTGTATATTCATGTTTGATCATAAAAAAACAAAAAAAATTAGAAATGTTGCAGAGGCAATTAACAGTCTCTTGAAAAATTATTTTTTTCTGTTTTCCTTTATTTTCCTTTTTCTCTATTTTTTTATTTAGAAGAAAAGTAGAGGAGAGTTCACTCACATGTCTTAGAAATCATTTTAATGTCTCTGAGAGTGTTTTTAGAATGTGTTTTGAATCTGCTAGAATGGCTTAACTGAACAATGCTTTGTGCATTTGTAGCTGCCACTTACTTGGCAATTTTCTTCCTTTTAACTATCTTTGAAAGGAAGTATCAGATGAAGTGTATATTCCTCCTTATTAAAATATTTTGTTGTGTGGAGTAAAGATTCCATATGAATATATAACCTATATATGTCTTAGAAAGATCATGAGACGAGTACGTCAAAGTCACAGTTTTAAGAACCTGAGATTTTCAAGGGAACACAGAGAAAATTTTGGAATTGTCATGAGACTCCTCTGAACTTTTCTTTGCTCATCACCCTAGACTATTAATAAACAAGACACATTCAGAATAGATTACTGATCCCAAAACAGTAGTGTGTCATTTACTCTCTTCTCTACAGATCTATATTATTTTCTCTACAGATCTATAGATCGTGTCTGTAGATAAGGGTTTTAAAAAAATAGAGCATTATCAATTTCTATTTAATAGTGGAAATTTTTCTGTGCTTTTAAGAAGTGACTGTTAACTAAGTTATTATAAGAGTAATGAAAACAGAAGTAAATGTAGAATGACCCTGAGGTTTTAATTTGCTTTTTTTTTATTTAAAAAAAACATTTCAACTTTAGAAGTTCAAGGGTACATGTGCAGGATGTGCAGACTTGTTATACAGGTAAACATGTGCCATGGCCATTTGCTGCACAGATTATCCCATCACCCAGGTATTAAGCTCAGCATCCATTAGTTATTCTTCCTGATCCTCTTCCTCCTCCCACCCTCTGCCCGATGGCAGGCACCAGTGTGCATTGTTCCTCACCCGTGTTTCCATATGTTTGTATCATTTAGCTCCCTCTTATAAGTGAGAAGAGGTGATATTTGCATTTCTGTTCCTGTGTTAATTTGTTAGTTTCTTCTAGCTCTATCCACATCCCTGCAAAGGACATAATTTTATTTGTTTATTTGGCTGCATAATATTCCATGATGTATATGTACCACATTTTCTTTATCTAGTCTATCAGTGATGGGCATTTAGGTTGATTCCATGTCTTTACTATTGTGAGTAGTGCTGCAATGAACATATGTGTGCATGTGTCTTTATAAAAGGACCATTTATATTTCTTTGTGCATATACCCAGTAATGAGATTGCTGGGTTGGTTATGCCTCTCGGTCTTTGAGGAATCACCATGCTGTCTTCCACAGTGTTTGAACTAATATATGCTCCCACCAAAAGCGTAGAAGTGTTCCATTTTCTCCACCACCTTGCGAATTTCTATTAGTTTTTGACTTTTTTGTAATAGCCATTCTGACTGGTGTGAGATGGTGTCTCACTGTGTTTTGATTTGCATTTCTCTAATGATCAGTGATGTTGAGCTTTTTTTTATAGGTGTGTTGACTGCAGGTATGCTTTCTTTTGAGAAGTGTCTGTTCATGTCATTTGACCACTTTTTAATGGGATTGTGTTTCTTCTTATAAATTTAAGTTCCTTATAGATGCTAGATATTAGACCTTTGTCAGATAGATTGCAAAATTTTTCTCCCATTCTTTAGGTTGTCTGTTTACTCTGTTAATAGTTTCTTTTGCTGTACAGAAGCTCTTTGGTTGAATTATATCCTATTTGTTAACTTTTGTTTTTACTGCAGTTGCTTTTGGCATCTAGTCATGAAATCTTTGCCTGTTCCTATGTGCTGAATGATATTGCCTCAGTTTTTTTCTAGGGTTTTATAGTTTTGAGTTTTACATTTAAGTCTTTAATCCATCTTGAGTTGATTTTTGTATGTGGTGTAAGGAAGGGGTACAGTTTCAATTTTCTGCATATAGCTAACCAATTCTCTCAGCCATTTATTAAATAAGAAATTAAATTAAATAAGGAATTTTTTCCCCATTGCTAGTTTTTGTTAGTTTTGTCAAAGATTAGAGGGTTGTAGGTGTATGGTCTTATTTCTGGGTTCCCTATTCAGTTCCGTTGATCTATGTGTCTGTTCTTCGAACAGTACTTTGCTCTTTTTGGTTTTTGTAGCCCTGTAATATAGTTTGAAGTTGGGTAGCATTATGCTTCCAGTGTTGTTCTTTCTGCTTAGGATTTTTTGGCTAGTTGGACATTTTTGAGGGATTCAAATGAAATTTAAGATAGTTTTTTTTCTAATTCTGTGAAGGATGTCAATGGTAGTCTAATGGGAATTAACTATAAATTTAATCTATAAATTGATTTGGGCCATATGGCCATTTTCATAATATTGATTCTTCCTATCCCTGAGCATAAAATGCTTTTTCATTTGATTGTGTCATCTGTAATTTCTTCAGCAGTGGTTTATAGTTCTCCTTGAATAGGTCCTTCACTTCTCTTGTTAGTGCTATTCAGATATTTTATTCTTTTAGTGGCAGTTGTAAATGGGAGGTCATTCATGATTAGGTTCTTGGCTTGCCTGTTGTTGGTGTATAGGAATGTTAATGATTTTTGCACATTGATACTGTTATCTTGAGACTTTACTGAAGTTGTTTATAAGCTTAAGAAGCTTTTTGGCTGAGACAATGGGGTTTTCTAGATACAGGATTATTTCATCTGCAAACACAGATAGTTTTACCTCCTCTCTTCCTATCTGAATACACTTTATTTCTTTTCTCTTGCCTGATTGCCCTGGCCAGAACTTGCAATACTGTATTGAAAGGAGTTATGAGGGAGGACAACCTTGTCTTATATATGTTTTCAAGGAGAATGCTTCCAGCTTTTGGCCATTCAGTATGATATTAGCTGTGGGTTTGTCTGAGGTGGCTCTTCTTGTTTTTATATATGTTCCTTCTATACCTAGTTTACTGAGAGTTTTTAACATGAAAGGATGTTGAATTTTATTGAAGGGCCTTTCTGCATCTATTGAAATAATCATGTGGTTTTTCTCTTTAGTTCTGTTTATGTGATAAATTACATTTATTGATTTGTGTATGTTGAACTAGCCTGTATCCCAGGATGAGGGCCACTTGATTGTGGTGGATAAGTTTGCTGATGTACTGCTGGATTCTGTTTGATGGCATTTTTCTGAGAATTTCTGCATTGTTGTTCATCAAGTACATTGGCCTGAAGGTTTCTTTTTTTGCTGTTGTATCTCTGCAGGGTTTTGATATCAGTGTTGATGTTGGCCTCATAAACTATGATAAGGAGAAAGCTGTCCTTTTCAACTTTTTGAAATAGTTTCAGGAGGAATGGTACCAGCTCTTCTTTGTATCTCTGGTAGAATTCAGCTGTGAGTCCATCTGGTCCTAGGCTTTTTAGGGTTGGTAAGCTATTACTGCCTCAATTTCAAAACATGTTATTGGTCTGATGACAGATTCAATTTCTTCCTGGTTCAGTCTTGGGAGGTTGTATGTGTCCAAGAATTTATTCATTTCTTCTAGATATTCTAGTTTATGTGCCTAGAGGAGTTATAACTATTCTGTGATGACTGTTCATATTTCTTTGGGGTCAGTGGTGATAGTCTCCTTATCATTTCTGATGGTGTTTTAAATCTACTCTTTTTTCTTCTTTATTAGTCTAGCTACGTATTTTTAATTTTTTAAATAAAACAGCTTCTGGATGCATTAATTTTTTGAAGTTTTTCCATGTCTCTGTATCCTTCAGTTCATCTCTGATCTTGGTTATTTCTTGTCTTCTGCTAGCTTTGGGGTTGGTTTGCTTTTGGTTCTCTACTTCTTTTAATTGTGATGTTATGTTGCTAACTTGAGATCTTTCCAGCTCTTCAATGTGGGCATTTAGTGCTGAAAATTTCCCTTTTAACTCTCCTTTAGCTGCATCCCAGAGATTCTGGTATGTTGTATCTTTGTTCTCACTGATTTCAAAGAACTTTTTATTATTATTATTATTATTACACTTTAAGTTCTGGAGTACATGTGCAAATTGTGCTGGATTTTTACATAGGTATACACATGCCATGGTAGTTTGCTGCATTCATCCCCCCATCATCTACATTAAGTATTTCTCCTAATGTTATCCCTCCTCAATCCCCCCACTCCCCTATGTGGTACATATGCACCATGGAATACTATGCAGTCATAAAAAAGGATGAATTCATGTCCTTTGCAGGGACATGGATGAAGCTGGAAACCATCATTCTCAGCAAACTGACACAAGAACAGAAAACTGCATGTTTTCATTCATCAGTGGGTGTTGAACAATGAGAACACATGGACACAGGGAGGAGAACTTCTTGATTTGTGTCTTAATTTCACTATTTAACAAAAAGTCATTCAGGAGCAAGTTGTTCAATTTCTGTATAGTTGTATGGTTTTGAGTAAATGTCTTAATCTTGAGTTCTAATTTAATTGTGCTATGGTCCAAGAGACTGTTTGTTATGATTTCAATTCTTTTGCATTTGCTGAGGAGTGATTTACTTTTGATTATGTGATCAATGTTACAGTAAGTGCTATGTGGCAGTGAGAATAATGCATATTCTGTTGTTTTGGGGTGCAGAGTTCTGTTGCTTTCTATCAGTTTTAAAGGAGAATGTATTCAATATATATGCCAAGAAGATTTAATATGTATTATTAGGGTTATGTGTACTCAATTACAAATGAGAGGAGATGGAGTGAGGGGAATTGAAGGTGTCAGGAAATAAAATTGATCACTAGATAAAAATGCCTGATATTTTCATAGGCCCTATGAAAAAATACCAGAATTTTTTTCAGCTTAGTTATTCTTATTTTTTAATGCCTTTTATTCAGCCCGCTCATATTAGATGAAAAGATAACTTTTCCAATATGTTATGTAGCTTCTTCAAATCAGACTGAAAAATGTTTTGTTAGCGGTTTTCTAGAATCTGTGTAGGTTAACTTAGCAACTCTTACAGAGACACTAATTTATATTTTAATTATTTCTATTCGAATGTATAAGAGTTTTTTCAAATTTAATTTTGTAACTCAATTTTCAGTAAAAATTTAGCAAACGTACCAAGACATTTACCCATTTATTAAAATATTTAAAGTGTATTGTCAACATAAACACAAGTTTACGTTACATGCTCTTGATTGTCCAAGTAATAACTTTTTTGCAATTTTTAATTTTTTTATTTTTAATTCTCTGAGAAATATGAAATACAGTTGTGTCCTTGGAAGCTGGTTTACTGAGGCTCTGAAATGGCCTATCACTGGCAACTAAATACTTTTTTATTGGCTTAAATACCTCAAGCTAAGAGAGAAGTTTTAAATGTAAATTGATAAATGGCTCGTCTTTATTTTCTGATCCTAGCCACCTTATCTTTTATAAAAGATTTTTTTAAAGGTATTGGAAGACTAGATGTTCTCTCCCATTACTGAATGTTTGTGTGAATGGTATGCCAAAGGAAACCAGAGCTGGGCAGAAGTTAAAGTAGTGAAAACAAGTTTAATTCGGGACTACTTCATTAAGGGAAGGGTTCCGTTCTGACTACACCAGGGACAATAGGGACTTGTGGCCAAGAAATGGGGTCTGTGGATGGAAAATTTCTCAGAGGAAGAGGAGACATCAGGTTTGGGGGGATTTCTGGCTGAATCAACCTAACAAGATACCTGCTGAAGGCAGGCCAGGGTGATCAGGCATCAAGCACAGGGTGTGGAAAATCCTGATTAGATGTTGAGAGTTATCTGTTATTGAAGGAGGATATTTCCTAAACTTCCCTGGTAGTGTTATTTGCTGAAACTGGATTTTGAAAGGTAGTGCACAGATGAGTCTAGGGTAAAGTTCAAAAGAAGCTTGACTGCAGTTTGGTTGAGCAAAGAATCTCTGACATTTAATAGGTCCTTCTTACAAAACATTTGTATATATAATTTCTAAAATATAGAAGGTTATTTAGTTAGATTGTTTGACTACACACTGCACATTGCTTCCAATATCAGCAGCACTCATTTTCTCCTGATTCATGAGTACATTTATTTCCAACTATATGTCTGATTCAGACTGAATACCCACTCAGTGATTTTATTTTCACATTAAATTGCATGTTTTATAAATGTTATTATTCTGAACAGTCATGTAAGTCCTCAGACTATAAGTAGTAAGGGCTAATTATAACTCAATATTACTAATAATTAATGACATGGAGAAATATATCAAGATAAAATGAAGAAAATGGCAAAATAGCAGTTTTCAAAGTCTGAGAACAACCCGGGCCTATAAAAATATATGATCTATTGATAAGAAATTCATAACTCATGGAGGTATTAAAGCGAAGGAAAACTGTTAGCTGATTGACAATGTATTACGTATTTATCAGTGGATCAGAGACAAGACCCAGCTGTTAATTTCTTTCTGCTATTTATCTACCTATCTACCTTTCCACTGAATGCAAATTTGTAACAATGCTTCAGTAGATGAGGAGTAAATAGAATGCCTCTCTGTCCTCTTGCTTAACAGAGGGGATTATTAAAAGTTCCTTGTTTTGTGACTATAAATATTTAAGTGCATGTAGCTGTATATACTTTTGTATGTAAATATGTATTTTTATTTCTAAGTGGTTTCTATAGCAGCAGAGATAGATTGATCCAAAGTAACAATGATGGTGAGGTACAGAGAAGATTGTGAGGGGAAAATGAAGTGGATTAGTAGCTTAGACTTTTTGAAGTTTGAAAAGTAACTTAACTTATATATATTAACTTTAGGAATAAATAGAGCCTTTTTAAAAACCAAGAACATTCAGACAGAACACAAGGTTTTAGGATCATTGATTTATTTTCATCTTTTTCCTATAGAAAACTGGCATTTTTGCAGAAGAGTTAGGAGACTTTTAAAATAAAAACAGAGTTAAATTTGAATTTAAGATAATAAATAATGTTTTAGTATAAATATTTCCAAAATTACTTATTGTTTATCCGAAATACAAATTTAACTGAGTGTGCTATGTTTTACATTGCAACTGTACTCCCTCATTTCATGAGATTCTTGATCTTTGAGCTTTACTTTCTAAATGTCTACCACACCATTAATTCCAAATAAATACCTGCTACACACTCACCTGCTCTCCCAGCTGTGCAAATGTATTCTTGTTCTTCATTCAGGTTGTGTTAGCTGGTTCTAGTCACATGGATTGACAACTCCCATCTGGAACTAAGGATACCTTAACCCAGAGTTAATAAACCTTATTTTTTCATATTATTACCCATTAAGGAGCCTTGTTAAACTTTTTTTTTTCCTCCTAATCACTTCCTCAACTTCCATAAAGTTGTAAAATCACAGATATACCATATATACATTTATTTACGGTGGTTCTTTTGAAGACCACAGACCGATATAATAACTTAGTTATTACAGACCATTGTGATGACTAAGGCATTTTTTTCTTCCAAGTACCAGTTATGCTCCCCTGGGGCAGTACTTCCTCTCTTGAGAATGCATGCATTAGTTCCTCAAGGCACGCCTTCCCCTTTACTGTTGAATTGATCTGTCTCAATACCAAATAGTTGAGATCTCTACTGCTAAGAAAAAAAATAATCTCATGCATTACCCATATTGGCATCAAAAAATAAAAACACTATACTTTACATTTCTAGAGCAAATTTTACAAATACCAAATACTTGTGGCCTCCAAGAGAGATCATTCCTGCAGGATGCAAAGGCCCATTAAAGGAAGAGGGCTATCGATGTCATGATTCAGAATATGCTTATTTGAATATCCTAATCATTAAATTGTAAACTTCATTGGAATTCTTTGCAATTTAAGGTTCTTATCTTTTTTACTCATCTTTTGACCAAAAATTAAGAAATAAAGTTGGAAAGAAAAACTTACATTTTAAAAATAAACAATGTGTGCATAACATTTTCTCACGGTTCATTATTATTGATGACACACACATTAATCAGCTTACCATATGTTGGCGCAGCTGTGATTGGTTTGTCCAAATCTCTACAGATTTTCCCTTTGCAGCTCAGAGATATTTTCCAATGTGGGAGCAGAGTGCCATTGTGCTCTATGTTAAGACATGGTATAGAGTCAACATATGTTCTCCAGTACTTCCTGGCAAGACTGGTAATTCTCATTTATTTATTTATGAGGTTCTTTGAAATAGTTGTCCCCTTCTTTTTCTTATATGCTGGTAGGTATAAATAGCCTTTTGAAAAGGGGCATGGCAAATATTCTTATAATTTTTTTACATCTTTATAATCAAAGTTATTTATATATAAATATATAATTTTATAAATGTACATGAGCTACATATTTTATAAAGTATGTATATGTTTAGATTATATATATATTTTTGTATATTATACACTGTAGAAAAACATTGTTCTTGAAGAACAAAATACAATGTAGATTTTTATATTTTTTTTTTATGCGTTTGTTTCTTTGAGACATGATCTTGCTCTGTTGTCCAGGCTGGAATGCAGTGGCCTGATCTTTGCTCACTGCAACCCTGATCAATCTCCTGGACTCAAGCTGTCTTTCCCACTTCAGCCTCCCAAGTAGCTGGGACCACACGTGTGCACCACCGTGCCTGGCTAATTTCTTTTATTTCTTGTAGCCAGAAAGTCTTGCTATATTGCCCAGGCTGTTCTCAAATCCCTGGGTTCAAGTGATCCTCCTACCTTGACCTCCCAAAATGCTGAGGTTACAGGTGTGAGCCACTGTGTGCAGCCAATCAAATTTAGTAACATTATGTCTTCTATCTTATAGATGCATGTGATGTTCTTCTTTACCTCTTGCTGACTTCTTGCCCACTTACAATCACTTCTTTACCACTTCCCTTTTACTGAAGCTGAAATCCTTTACGCTGCCTCTCACATGCTTCAATGTGACACAATTCACGAGAAAGGCCTGAGTTTTCAGAATCAAGTCAGATGGGCAGTATGAGGAATTATGTGTCATCTAAGTGGGGATAAGAAAAAAACCTAGGTAATTCTGTAGCAATAACAAAGATGACAACTTGATTTCAGTCTTGCAAAGCCTGCAAAGGAGCAAAGAAAAGTCAATGAAGACGCAGTGGGGTGGCAAGTGGTGTGTCTTGGCTGCTGAACATTTTTCTCAATGAAAAAGAGACTTGCAATATCACTAAAAGAGTCTGCATTTTCTTGTTAAGATATACATACTAACATTGTGATCTTCTTGCATTTTTTACTGGAACAAAATAGAAATGTTTTGTTGTTGTTGGTATTTTGTTTTGGTTTTCTTTTAATTTTTCTTCTTTTTGGAGGGATGGTCATCAATCAGTCAGCCTAGGGTGTGTCTGAAGATAGCAACAAAACAGATTCCTAGAGAGAAGCATATAAAGACACAAGAGAATATAAAAGGCCAGTAGGCGAGTAGGTAATAATATGCTGAACACAGAGAAGAGTCAGAACGCTGTTCACCAGCACAGCACAGGAACAACTTCAAGTATTAGGTAGATGATTTCAATCAGATGGGTTTTTTTTTTTTTTTGCTTTTTTTTTTTTTTTAATAAATCTTAGATAGCTTAGTATTGGAGCTAGGATTCCACTTTTTGGGAGTTAGTTGGCAGGAGGTTAGCAAAACCTAGACTAGAACCCAGAGCATCTAGTGCTGAGTAAATGATTCATTCATTCATCACTATTTTTGGATGGCTTGTACATTCAAGGAATTGGGTTTATTGGTGAAGACATAATAATGAGCTTTAGGTACATAACAACGCAGATCTTAACTGCATAATATTTATAAAACAGTCTTGAGGAAAGAATAAGACAAAGATCTTATTTTTCAGATAGAAGTACAAGAACTGAGAAACAAAGACTGGGTATTTAAACTGTGACACAAGGTCAGAAATCCATTAAGTGTAATTTGGAATTTACAAGTCTGATTCTACAAAGAACCTGATTCTTCATGTTATTTTGTTGAGTAATTTAATTATTTTCCTTCTCCTCACCCTCACAGTCAACCCTTGTAAATTTTCCCCCATTAGCCATATAAAAATAAGAATTTGGTCTAAGGCTGACAGGTGTGTGTGGTGGTAATGAACTTTCAAAAAAAAAATTTAGGGGGCAAAAAAAAGCTGAGATTTTCTAGCCTTTGCAAATATCGTTGTTGTAAATATTCCTATCATTGTCTATTTTAAGCCATCAATGTTAAACAACCTGCTGGCAGAATTCCTGAAATAATAAAAATCAGATCTCAGAAACCCATACAAGCAGGTTCCAGCATAATCATGAATGTTGACCTCTTAATGCCTGCCTGATCTCTCGACTATTAAAAGAGCCAGCCAAATCTTTTGGAATTAAGCCTTGAAAAACATTTGTATTAAAATAATAGCCTCACTTCCAGTAGCTGGTTACTTCCAAAGGAAAAAAGGATGTAGATATTTTTTGAGTTATTTTCTTTAAACCTATTAGCCTTAATTTAGGGATTATTCTGTAATTGGACTTGGGGTATTTTACTCCAGACAGTTAACTGTCTTAAACAACAAAAAGAAAAATATTTGAGGAGTGCAGATCCAGACATACTCAAATTTCTGATACTGTATAAAAGGGACAAATCCATCTATATAGTGCATGTATGTTGAATAGTGAATAATCATTATTATTTCTCTGAATACATAAGTCCATATTATTATGTATAACACTGAATGAATGGTGGAATTATAATTGGAACATATTTATTATTTTGAATCTCCACGCCTTTGCAGGGACACAGAAATTTCAGATAACACCTTATAAATTTAGATATTCTTTATCAAATATCACACGTATGCTTACATATGCCTGTCCAATTTCAGTTTGTTTCTTAATGTCAGCATGATTAGAAGGCAAGAGAATGTGGAGGGCAAATAAAGTTTGCATGCAAAAACAACAGAGACTATTGGTTTTTAAGTGCGGAGAAAATCTGTAGATTTTGTTTTTCTCTACTCTTCATGTCGTCATTACAATGGATAATCAAGAGTTGACTACATGGTAATTAGAACTGAAGTTGAAGAACACAACCAACAATTCACAATGTATATTATAATGTAGCTGAAACCCACTAAATATGTATTAATAGGGAATTGAAAAACATGCATTTGCCATTTCAAAGGAAGCTTCCCATATCTGGAGTGATTTGGGACACATTATTTAGTGCCCTCTCTTTATTTCAGCTATTTTGATGAGTTCTATATTACATTATATTACAATCAGCCCTTGAGTATAAAATGTTAGTGGAGGGACAGGGATAATCTTCATCCCTGGACAATTCTAGAAAAAATAATACAATCAACAAAAGAATAGAGAAACCAAATTTTAAGGTAATTAGTAACAAGCATAAATGGCTGTTGATAAACTTTGAGATTATTTAAAAATTATAGGTTTTAACTAACATTTGATTTTGAAATTTTCATTATAAAAGTGGAATTCGCTAAACTTGTCTCATGTAATTGTAATGAGTTGTAAAATTTATCCCCTATACTATTATACTATTAATAGGTAAATGTAATAGCATTTCTGTATATTTGTTCGTTGGTACTGCAAAATATTCTCTGATTAATCTGAGTTTATGAGTAACATTAATCATTGTGTACCTCAGAAATGTAAGACTGTCAGAAGCTGGGAGTTATGTACATTTGTTTTAATTTTATGAAGTAGTAAATAAGACAAGTTCTGAATGCTGTAAGTTTGATGCTAATTCCCAGCAACGTTTGAGAACACATTAATAGACATTATTTGGAAATACTTTGCAAAATAAGTCACAGTTCATAACAAAAAGTATTGTTATGACACGCATTGACCAGTAAAGGCAAGTACTGACAATTCATTTTATTTTTTGATAGTCACAGGATCCTTGGTGTGTTGATGTCCTGGCTGGAAACCTCTGTGGCCAGTGGTGCCTTTGCCTGAGTTTTGCTAGGGCCTGCTGCACTCATTCTGCCCACCTAGCCTGGCAGGCTGCACCTGTCTCCCGTTACCCGCCTGGATCCCATGTCTGCCAAGGGAGAGCCAAGAGCAGAGCTCTGAGGGGTGTATGAGTGAGTGATTGTAGGTTCTCGTCATGTACATGGACAGGCCTGCTGGCTTCAGCCGGGTGAGTCGTTCCATGCACTGGTATGGGTGACTGCTCCCTGCAAGGCTGCAGTGGATCAGGTGTGCCACAAACAGCTTTCATGGGTGGCACTGGGGCATGCAGTGATACCTGAAAGCTTGGAGACACCAGGAACCACAGAGCCCCAAACAGAGTGTCACAACCCTGGCTCAGGGAGCTCCTAGGTGTGGGCTCCTTGACGGGCCACAGCTCTTCTCTCCTCCTTTCTTCTCTCCTTTTTGTTGCCCTTAATGTGGCAAGGAAGGAGTGTGTTTTAGCCATGTTTATGTTATGGCTCTTTCAGCCCTGCCATTTCTCAATTCCTAAATTTTTGTCCTGTGTCCAGGTTGAATGAGGTATGTGATCAAGCAGGAGGTATGCAAGACAACGAGGTGCTTTATTGAGTCACAGAACAGCTCCGAGGAGACCCGCAGTCCATAGCTCCTCACTGAAAGCAGCGCATCCTGGTGAGTGTTCAGCTCTCAGCAGAGAGGAGACCCACAGTGGGTAGCTCCTATCTGCAGTCAGGATGTCCCATCATCTGCCGGAGTCTAGCTGAATCCAGAGTTTCTATGGGCTTCAAAGGGGAGGAAGTGCATGCTGATTGGTCCATGGGTGGCAATGGGCAGGCCTGAAGAAAGCACTGTAAGTTCTCACTCCCGTCCGTGGAACTGGCAGCCCAGCCCCAGGTCTCAGGCTGTCCCTGGCCTTAAGGTGGGGTTTCACAGGGGACCTACTTTTCACCCAGAAGCCTGTCTGCCTCCTGCCACCATTAACTTGCTGTCCACGGTGTCCACAGCAGCCAGGCTGTTCATGCTGAAGGGTCCCTGCAGGCAGGTGCACAGCTATACTTACCCACCCCAGCCTCCCTCCCATGCTCATTAGTGCCCAAAGTCCAGAGGCGGCTGCAGCAGCAGGGAGCTGGCATGTCAGCACTGCCCTGAGGGCACTTAGACCTGGCCAGGTCATGACAGTGCATGGGATAAGTCACAACTGCTCAAAAATCAGAGTGAGCCCTGGGAGCAGGAGAGGCCAGGTAGTGGGTGCAGGCCTTCTGAGCCTGAGGGACATAGGGGGCTTCCTGGACCCCCAAGAGTGTAGAGATGCCCATATCTGCAGCCAGGACTGGGTGACTGCAGCTGCACCTGAGAAGGCAGGGCTCCCAACCCTATGGCTTGGAAGGGGGTGGGGCTCCCACCTGTTTCTGGCTCTTGCTGTCTCCGTGGAGCATGCAGTCCTGGCTGCACTTCCCGCATTGCAGCCGGCATCATGGCAGAGGCCATTTCAGATGAGCCGTCACTGCCATCAATATGGTGCTAGAATCATCAAGTGAATTTGAAAGATGAATGTTGACAGATAGTAGAAAGTGGAAGAAGATGTTAAAGGCATTGAATTTTTATTTTAACAAGGTATGTAAAAATTTTTTATAATTATTATTGAAAGAAATGTGAACTCAAATTGTAATCATAGAAGCTAATATTAGTTGAGTTTATATTCTGTACTGGGTTGTTTTTGGTATGTGTGTGTTTGTCATTTTATACACACAACTTTTCGTAGGATGTAAAATGTTTTAATTTATTCTCATTTTAAAGATAGAAAACAGATTTAGAACTATAAAGTAACCAATTCAATGTCAATTAGCTATCAAATTAAGGATCCTAGTTTAAAATGCTATAAGTCTATCATCAGGGGCTATACTTCTAATTAGAAGATTGTTCTGAGAGAGGAATATGACTAGAAAACCATTTTTACATCCTTGAAGGGCTAGTTATAAATGGTGGAGAAACCATCACATATGTTCTACTGCAGAAATCACAACAAAAATAAATGCATGAAAATAATAATAACAAATTCATTGAAGACATCAAATATATTTTTCCCATGCTAGATTCTATTCAACAATGAAACAAGCTCCCTTACAAAAAATAAATGTCTTACTCTAAGAATTATTGAGAAGTACTTTTTTACTATTAAAAATACTGTGGATATTCTCTCTACATTGGAAGGAATGCTCATGTATTTTTATCTGAGAAAAAATTATCAATTGAGGTTATAAATTTACAAAAAGTTACCAATACTAAAGCAATAAATCTATTTCCATTTTTCCCAAGAGCCAATAATGTTCACCAAACTTAAATATGAAAATATGTACACGTATAAAGTAGAAAAGGCTAAGTTTACTACCAATTACTTGATTTAAAGAATTCTAAGCAAGAAATAATGACAAAAAGCTGTAGCTTTTTGCCTTAAAGATAGCAATAGTTACTTATTCTGCTGGGGATATTGGTTTGTTACATTTATCATTGTATCTGTGTAGATACCATGATTTATCTCTAGTTTTGTTATGAAATATTGATAGTAGGTGAATTATGTAACCCAGAAGACAAAAAGGATATAAACAATGTAAATTATTACAAAATATCACAAAATTATTTTGAATCGTTTTGCTTTAATTTATGCTTTTGGTTCAAAGACTAGTATGTATTTGTTGTCATTTAAACATGTTTCTAAAATATAGTATAATTAATAAACTGGAACTGTTCTATTTCTTAATTTCACTAGAGAATTCCTCTGTCGATATGTTTTTATCTATTGGTGTGTATACTCATATGGTATTTTATCTCACTGGTCCCAAAAGTACTTGCTTGACAGTGTATGTTTCTCCTAGGTTTGAAACCTAAATATATTCACTTTACAGATTCTGACTTCCTTGTACTACAAGGTGATTTTGAGAAATGCTGTCATTATTTATCTCTCAAGAGGACACTTCCCTTTCTTCTTTTTATGAGCGACCAGCTATCAAGTGTGGCCTACCATGAGCACATACACGTGCTCTGAAGCTTTCTCTGTGGGTGTCAATGCTGTAAACAAGACAACAGCAGCAAGAACAGGGCTTGATCATGCAAAATTGTTTAAAACGTTGGAAATGATGGACTGTGTAGACCCATCAAAGCGCATCTTCATTTTTAAATATATGTAATACTTAACAGAATTAAATATGCAATGATACCTATGAGGTCATTTACTAACAAATAGTTTTACTTATATTTCATTCAGCAAAGCCATGCATTTTTTCAAAAATACACCAAGCTTAGGTATGTGTTTCCTGGCAACAGTAAGTTACAGTTAGTTAGAAGGAGTATAGTTTATGAACATAAAAAAAATTTTTTCAATACTCATTTGTTTCTCAAGTATATTTTGATTGATAGAGAGTCCTTTTCACATCAGTAGAGATTTTACCATATATCTTTTATAGAAAATTTAGAAATCTTTTATAAGTTATTAAAGCATGTCTTAGTCTAACTGTATTATAGTCATTCTGGATTTTGCTTTAAAAAATGCAGATTTTAGAGGTCACCACATACCTGTTTTCTGTTTAATCCATGTTTCTGGGGTAGAGGCAACAAAAAGTATGGTTTGCAAAACCAAACCAAGTATTTTTTATACATTCTAAAATTCTGTATCCACGAAGTTTTAAAAAACACATTCCAATGTTGCATATGTAATGACACTTTCTATGAAATTAAAATTCTAGTTCATGTTTATCTATCTCCTCATCATATTCTACTTCTTGCAAAATGTATACCTTCCAAAGAATGTTTATCTTTCACCTTAGGGTCAGGTTAAGTGGCTATACTGGTCATGTGTTACTCTCACTTTTCTCTCCTGAAAATTATGGTGCCATCTGACTTTAAAAAATGCCTACAATACCTATTTCTGCTGAGGACAAATTAAAATCTCCTCAAGAGGACTTGCCATTTTAATATAGAACATACATATCATTTATTTATATGTTATGCAAACATATTTTAGTATGAGTTTAATGTGAAGAAATTCACAAAACTAACAACAAATAACAGTATTTTTTGTTTGATTTGTCAGTAATGTAACTGAAAACTTCTTTGCCTTTTTATCCACCATTAAAAGTGCACATTATCGACAGCTTTGTTAAATAATTGGCAACATCAAAAATGCATATTCTACAACAAAAGCCTGATATAATATAGTGATTGTGTCCTAATAATTTTTTTAAATTAATGTATGTTGTTATATTTACATGGATAATAAAGGCCTACACAAACACAAACACACACACACACACACACACATATTCCTAGAGGGAGCAATGCACTGTAATGTTTACAAATGCAAGTATGTAGATTACCATTTTAATTGTTTTTTGTTATTGTGGATAATACCATATGAATGCTACATTAATGACAGAAAAACAATTTACACATATGTAAGTGAAAATATGAGTTATGAGTTATTTCACAGCCTAAAATGTGAGTTCATTTTTTTGATGATCAAAAGCAAAATTCTTGTTACATTATTGGGTGAGGCATTTCACCTTGCCTGCCAGCTTTCTTATTCCTACCTGTCAGGAGGAATGCCTGGACTGTATTTCAATTGAAAATGATGCATCTTCGTTAGGCAGGGTGCCATATGAAATGTGTACACAGTAATTACAACAACAATTAATTTTAAACTATGAATTTTCCTAGGGCATGTAGAAACTATTGGTTTTTCCTATTCAGCTCCACGTTTCCTCAAGCCTTTTTCAATCAACCTTATCTTATTCTTTTAGGTTAAATTCCTATCAGATAATAGAAATTATTTCTGTTTATAGAATAAAAGATACAAATAAATATATTCAAATAATAAAAGGTCAAAAGGTACAACTTTCGCTTGTAAGATGAATTAGTTATGGAGACCTAGTATACAGCCTGGTAACTATAGTAATAATGTATTCTATAGTTGAAATTTGTTAACAGAATAGACCTTAAGTGTTCTCACCGCCACCCCAACACACACACAAGTAGAAAGAGAGAGAGAATTGGACTGGCCTTTGTCCCTGATGACTTACAGGAAATCTAAATTCTTATACCTACACCCTGACAATAGGACCGTCTTTGTTATTCATTCGTCTCTTGGCTCACACCTGAGTGTATGCTCAACAGACACCTAATAATGGGGGCTGGTCATCAGAAAGAGTACCCCTGTGATTAAAGAGTTAGGGCTTTGACCCAGCCCTACCTTAAGGAAAGTAGAGGCAGGACACTGAGTTCAGCCTTGTAGCCACTTATTCAATCAAACATATCCACTTAATAAAAGCCCATTAAAAACTCTGGACATGGAAGCTCAGTGGAACTTCCTGGCTGGTGAACAAAATCAATGTGCCACGACAGTGATGTCACCTAATTCCACAGTGACACAGGAGACAGAAATTATTTAGGTAGATAGGATGAGTCACCAGCAAAAGCTTTCCTTCTAACAAGAAGCAGCTCAGAAATTACTTTCTTTCTAACCACACACAGTTCAAAGAAATCACTACTCTTCTACTAAAAAGCAGCCTGGAAGATCGGGCTGTAAAACATAGATAAGCAACTCCAGCACAGAGGGAGAATTTCCAGGTTAATCACCGGACTTCACATACATTTGATGGGTCCCAGTAAAAACACTGGGTCTTAATGAGCACATTCCTTTCTCCTTTTTGGGCACACTAAGATAGGGGTGCTGGAAGCTTGCAGGGTGCTGTGGGGATGCCTGCAGCTGCAAGGACGTACCTGGGACCAGGCACAGAAATTCCCCTCCCCTTTTTAGCACAGGCATGGTGGAAGGATAAGCAGCATGGAGTAGCCCAAGCTAAGAGCCCACCTGCATGGTAAGTGAGGTGGGGGGTGCCAGAAACAGGCTCTGCTCTATGCTAACGGCACACCTGGTCCTAACTGGCTTTTTGCACCCTATGTAGACAAAATACCCCCTCCCCACTAGCTCATTTATATAAACCCTTAAATTTTACTGCAGCATGGCAACCCATTCGGGGCCTCTCTCTGTGACAGAGAGCTCTTCTTTTCCATTCCCCTATTGAACTTCTGCTCTAACCTCTCCCTTTGTGTCCACATCTTTGATTTCCACGACCATGAGACAAAGCACCTCAGCTGATATCCCAGACAGCGAGGCTGCTGGACAAGAAGGCAGCACGGGAGCTCGGCATATAAAGCCATCTCAGACTTCACCCTGTGTGTCTCTTCATTTGGCTGATCCTGATTTGTATCCTTTACAACAAAACTGTAATAACACATTTCTGTGTTTTGTGAGTCTTTCTAGCAAATTATGGAACTGGAAGGAAATGTGGGCAACGCAGAATTCATAGCCCATTGGTAATAAGTGCAGGTGGCCTGGGAAACCTCAAAATGCACCTAACATGTGAACTGAGGGTGGTTGTGTTGAGGACTGTGCTCTTTAACTTGTGAGGTCTGTGTTAATTGCAGGTGATTAGTGTCAGAACTGTACTGAAGCAGACTAGCTGGTGTCACAATAATGGACCTTTTGTGATGTTCCATGTAATAAAAAAAAACAGTAGCATCATAGGTAGACATACCATCAGCTCCTAAGTCTCCCTTCTAGCTCTGCACTAATGCAAATATTTGTCAATGCATGCTTACGGAGAAGGCCACAAGATATAAGATTCAAACATAGTACTCATGACCAAGTAAAAAAAAATTCGAACTTGGAGTAGAGAAAATGCTTTCAACTTATGAAAGCAAAAAGGATATTGTTGCCTAATATAGGATGATGAGAAACAAATGCAAAAGAAATATAAGTCAAATTTACTACCACTCCTCTCTCACCCACGATATCACACTACAACATCTGAGCATGAAGTGAGATTATGAAGGTCTTTCGCTATGTGATTGATTTGTACAAGAATGAGTCAGGTATATATCCCCTCAGCCATTTTGGTAGAGAAAAATTACACCCCAAAAACAGATGGGAGAAGAAAAAAAGATTCAAGGAATTGTCCATTGGATCAGTTTGTACATATTCTATTAAAAGGAAATAAAACCCTGAGGTCGGGAGTTCGAGACCAGCCTGCCCAACATGGAGAAACCCAGTCTCTACTAAAAAATTAGCTGGACATGGTGGTGCATGCCTGTAATCTCAGCTACTCAGGAGGCTGAGACAAGGAGAATCGCTTGAACCTGGGAGGCAGAGGTTGCGGTGAGCCAAGATCACGCCATTGCACTCCAGCCCGGGCCACAAGAGCGAAACTCCATCTCAAAAAAAAAAAAAAAAAAAGGAAATAAAACTTAAAAATCCTACAACCTTTGTACAACTTGAGCTTATTGAATAAAAAATATTGTGGTCTGGGACCTTTTACCTCAGTACTCTCAGTTGATACTTACTATCAACTATAAAATGGCTGTCTTAAAAATATTTTTAATGCTTTTAATGCTTGGATAGTTTTACTAAGTTTAGATATATTTTATGCTGCTATACTAACTAACACCCATCATGCTTACTAATATAGACACAAAACCTAAAATTATTTTGGGACTTTTTCAAAGTTAAAATTAATACTGTTAATTTATTGTAAAGAAACCAGTTTAATCCTTCTTCAATATATAGTATATGGATCCCATAAATTGGTATATAGTAAATCAGTAATTTGTATATTAGGGTAGCACACACATGTATACACACACAAATACATACATATAATGGAAGTGCTCACTTAACCTTGTTGATAGGTTCTTGGGAACTACAACTTTAAGCAAGATAATGTATGCTAAAACCAATTTATTTGTCATCAACATTATAGCGAAACAACATTGAACTAAACAATGTTTTTTGAGAGCCTGTCGTCATTTTGCTTGTAGTTTCAGTTTCCAAGAACCTATTGATGTCAAGTGATGAATTATTGTACATATATGTACAATACTTTTATGTGTGTGGGCACATATATCTTCCATTTTTGTTTTAAGAACACATCTATTAAACAACAGTGTTGCATTTTCTCATGCAAAACATCACAAAGCTGGCTCACGCCTGTAATCCCAGCACCTTGGGTGGCCAAGGCAGAAGGATCACCTGAGCCCAGGAACTCAGGAACCAGTGTTGGCAATATGGATGGACCCTGTATCCAACAAGAACAATAAAAAATTAGCCATGTGTGGTGACGCACCTGTGGTTCCAGCTGAGTGATATGAGACGATTGTCTGAGAGGAGACGGAGGCTGAGCTGAGCTGTGATTGCACCACGGCACTCCAGCCTGGGCAACAGAGCAAGGCTTTGTCTCTAAGAAATAAAAAACATTCAAACTGTTATATGCGGCTTGAACTCCCCAAAGCAGGAAAAGTTGTTGCTGTTTGCTGTGCTTGGCTGCCTCCAAAATGCCTTATGCTTCTTTATCCACCTTGCCAACCCTCAGTGTATTTTCTTTTTTATTCTCAAAGGAAGTGACTCACAAGTATTTTTTTTTTTTTATTATTGTGGAATACTCATGTCAGAATCCTAATGCTTTATGCCTGAAGGGATAATAATTTTATGTGTTCTATGAACTACTTGAAGGCAGTGAGCTATTTCTTCTTTCTTGATAAGGTAAAAGCCTTTATAAAAAGTTGTCCTAGTATCAATATTAGAAGATGAAAAGTAAAAAAATTTGGCTTAACACAGTAAGCAGCAATGGTTTCTAAAACAACAACCTGAGTATTGAAACTGATTGTTAAAAAAAAATGCCAGTCATCACAGCCAAATGCAATATGAACTCAAGACTAAATGTAAAAACATAAGTAAGACTAAATGTAAAATTTGTAAGTTTATTATTAAATACAATTGCCAGAAAATTATGCTTTTAAGATTGTTTTTGGAACGTTTTTATTGCTGCCTGGTAATTGTTTTTTTTTATCATTCTGTGCGTGTCCTCTCTTTGTCAGTAGGCTCTAAGCTCCTCTAGAGTAACGATTATCTTATATAATTTTATAATCACCATTTGAACATTGTTTTTTGACACTCAAGACACTTGAGAATTTCCTACCTATATTTAATTTTTTTAAAAGCACTCTCATGATTCCACATCCTCCTGCACCTTCTTTTCCTCCTCCTAGCTGCTAAGTAACTTCCAAGGTGTGGTTCAAGGGTCTCTGTTATCCTTTATATAATTCGTTCACCAGCCTTTTGGCTTTAAATGTCTTCTATATTCAAGTGAGTCCTTGTTCCAACTTGGATCTCTTCAGTCAAGTTCAACCTCATGAAGCCAATTGTTTACTTGACAATAAATGTCCACTGGAGATCTCCATCTAAAACCTGTTCTCTTATGCTGAGAATAAAAAGGAAAAAAAAATCTCACTTTTTTCAAATAAGCTTTCACATATAATCACATATATTTGTTTCAATCAATATTCAGTGTAAGTTGAGGTAACAAAAGGGATCTCACTCTACCTAGAACCAAATCCACAGTGAATGCAGGCTAGCTTTACATTTGTTTTACTCTGAAAGCACATCAAAAAGTTTGGCTAGAATAACATACTTAATCTCTGTGACATATTCTCCACAGTCTTATGATAAGAATTTCATCCAGAATAATTCAAGCAGAAGTGTTTCATATTTACTGTTTTAATTGTTAAAATTCATTATCTAACACATGAGAAAATGCTATTTATTTTTTTAATTATGAAATAAAACACATCCATGTTAAATACTAGAGTTTGCAAAATTAACATATTTTATCTTTGCTGGCACATGATCTTATATATGTTGACATCTCTATGTAATAATTATACCACAAATCTAGTGTATATGTATTCATTATGGCAACTGATATTTAACGCTAAACTGTCTGAGTACAAATCCTGGCTTTGCTACGTACTGGTTATGAAATATTGGATAAATGACTTAGCCTTCCTCAGTTTTCTACTTTTTAAAAAGATGATAATCCTTTTATTCATTTCCTATAGATGCTATAAAAATGAAAGAGATAACAATGTACAGAGCTGATAAGAGTGTTTACACCATAGAAAGTGTTCAATAAAGCATAGCTACAATTTTGTGACCCATTATAGAGGTGGTGAAGTACTACCAGAGAATAGGACACACTTGAGAAGGGAACCTACCTTCTGCTGAAAAAGATAATTTTTAAAATACAAAATAAATGAACACACTGATTGTGCTTCCAGGTATCATAATAAAAGTATATTATTAATGGATTAAGAAAGAGTTGAGAACATTGCATGCATGATCACATTGGAGTTTCGTGATCGAAGATAAGTGACACCATTAGAAATATCCACAGAGCCCAAATAACATTAAACCTTGTAGAATGTTGATTAGGCATTTGATTTAAAATGTTTTATCCAAAACATTTTAGTTATAAATCAGTAAACTAATAAATATTACTTTATGCATATTGTTATTTAAAATATTTGGATATAAGTCAGAATTTTTGCAATTAAATGGTGTTATTTAGTTTACTATAATACATAAGAAGTTTGACTTCTGAATAGTAAATTTAAAATATTATAGTCTGTTTTGGTTTAGAAATGCTATATATTAAAATTTAGAATTATACTAAACAGTACATTATGACTTTCTAAACAGTTTTAAAAGTTAGGACTTGTATTTGTACTTTAAAAATTTGGGTTATTTTTATATTTTAAAGTTCTATTTCTAAGACAGGTTCAGAAGCTCCCTTTCCATATTTTTAATGCATTAAGATCCTAATGTGGGACAGGAATTTATCAATTTCCAATAAAAAATAAAGATTAAACCTAATCATTACCATATTTTTTATTACCTTTACAGAGCTAGAAATCACATCAAAGTCTTTTTTTAAATGTTTGTTTAGATTATTTCAATTTAGAAAACTTATACATACAAAAGTACTTAAATAAACAGCTTAAAGAATTATGATAAGCTACCCTTTGATACTCACAGTTTTTATTGTGAATTTCCTGTCTTCCTCTTCTTATTTTTGGTCACCTAGAGTTTATTAGATTTTCCTTGGAGAACCATCTTTGGTCTTATTTTCCTGAATCAATACAGACAGAGTTAGGGTTTCACCTTACTGACTGAGGTCTTTTAACAAAGGGCCTTGAAGGCCATATCCTAGCTTAGTTTTTGCCTCAAGGCTGAATAATAAACAATCTGTTGCTCAAAGGTCTTTTCAGTGTAATCACTTAGTAGTAACAAATAAGAGTCAATGAGACAGAAAGTATTATTCTCCCACCGACACAGGTCCCATAGGGAGGGTCTGGAAGTCTGTGGACAGCAGCCACTTCTTACAGCAA
The DNA here is from genome assembly GCA_004027715.1 of Plecturocebus donacophilus. Lineage (NCBI taxonomy): Eukaryota > Metazoa > Chordata > Mammalia > Primates > Pitheciidae > Plecturocebus > Plecturocebus donacophilus. Next base: position 27,101 of record PVKP010002758.1, read on the forward strand.
AATGGTGGTGGGGGAGAATTTTATACATATTACTAACAAAAGTTACAAATTAATTGAAAAAAATTGCCATTATATATTAATAGAGAAAATTTTTAATTTTTCATTTCCCCTATTTTTACCTAATGCAGATTTATACTAATAGCTCACTAAAATGAAATAAACATGATAATCAATAAAAATTTGAGAAGCTTTAATAATACATGATAAAGAAACAAAAACAGTAATTGTATTAGAAAATTCTTAGTAAATAGCGAATCTGAATCAACATTACTCTCAGCCTCCACAAATAAAATAAAATTTATTTACATTGTTCCCTAAAGATGTAAGTTAATTTGTGCAGGGTATAAAGTACCTCTTTGCATGATTTATATACAGAAAAGATTGCCAAACAGATTAAATGTTTAAAGGGTATAGGAGATAAGTTTTTATCTTCTCTAAGAATAACTTGCCAATATATATTTCATTTCTAAAGAAATCCAGTTAATAGCACACCATTTTTGTTAATGTATTAAAAGTAGGATCTCTAGGGAATTCTATCAGCAGCATGTTTATGAACTTAAGCTCAAAACAGTGCATGGAGCTAAGGTATAATAAAAATATGTGTATTTAAAATTATCAAATATTAGTGCTGTGAGACAGTAGATATCACTGTTAGGTGTGGTGGCTCATGCTTGTAATCCCAGCACTTTGAGAGGCAGAGGGGGCTAATCACTTGAGCCCAGGAGTTCCAGACTGTTAGAGGTGGAAGATATCCAAGTTACTGTCCCTGAATCCGTACACGTCTGCAGCAACTTCAGTTCTTGCCTCCTCAAAGGAAAGAATTTGACTGAGGGGCATAATGCAGAAAAAAGACCCAGGTGAGTTCCAGAGCAGGAGTAGAAGTTATTTAAAAAGCTTTGAACAAGAAAAAAATGAAAGAATCCTTGGAAGAGAGCCAAGTAGGTGCCTGAAGGTCAAAGAGAGGAAAGAGGAGAGACCTTAACCTTAATCCTGAAGCTTTACAGGTTCACTTTTTCCCCATCATTCTTCCCTTAGGGTGGGCCTCCTGCATGCGCAGTGTCCTTACCCTTAGGAACTGAGCTTATGCATGTATTTACGGGGTGATAGGCATGCTCACCTGAAGCCTTCTTCCCTTTTCTGATACTGTGTATGTAAGCAAAATGGATGTGCTGCGGTCAAGAACAGGCCAAGGCATGCATCCGGTCCCCCCTGGCTCAGAGTTTGAAGCACAGGCACACAACTCTACTCATTATGTAACCTGCTTGTGGAAGCTCATCACCTGGCTCTGAGCACTATTGTCTGTGAGGTGCATAAGTGCATCACCAACACCGTAAGCACAGGCATGACGGAGCCACGCCGGAGCCAGCCACCTTGCAGGCGGTCAGCCGAGAAGTGGCGAATGTGGCAAGCAGTCAGGTGCAGGCGTGGGGTGGCAGGAGCCACGGAGCCGGCTGCCGAGAGGGGATACGGCCTCAGCAAGCAGCCGAGATAAAGGCTGGCAGAAGGAGAGAGACGGCCAGCTTGCAGGTGGACAAGGGCAGAGAGATACCGCACAAGGCCTGCGCCCAGAGAGACTAAAAAAGTGTCAGAACTCCCTGTGATTCCTTGAGTGTTCTTTTGGCTGCCCCCACTGGTCCACCCACTCCCTTTCGTCCTCAGCTTGGGCCAGAACCTGAAATGTGGTGTGACGTGGTGTAGTCAGCAGGATGCTGAAGTGAGTGAGCTTTGGTCCACGCTGATTCTGAGTCAGCCATGTGGCTGCAACATGGCTGGTAGTACCTAGTGGCAGCCATGCTGCTCGGATGGGCTCTGGTGCAAACCTGGGCAGCGCTAGACGGGTCACCTGGAAGCATGGAAAAGACGCTGACGCAGCTGGGAGCGCAGGGCAATGAGAAGGAGGGAACTTTTGCAGGCAGAGTTGGATGGGCATTTTTGACTGCTCTATGAGAAGTACCCCTAGTCCTTGAGGGACACAGCCCAGGTAAGGGACCTCCAGGTACAGGCGCAGCACTGGTAGTCCCAGCTATGCAGCTCAGCAAAAGATTTAGAGGCTGCCTTTCATGGGGACCTCCAGGCGCAGCGGGGAACCCGGCGGCCTGGCTACACAGCTCGGAAAAGGAATTAGAGGCTGCAGTGAATGCTGGCCTGGGTCTGCCATCTCAGCCTGAGACCCCCCTCAGTCTGATACTGAGGAGGAAGGACCCTTGTTGCAGGCTGGCCCAGTGGTGCCTCAGAAAGTACATCATGAAGAGCCGCTGAAGCACCCAGGGCAGGCTCAGGAACCCCCAGGATAATGCAACACTCTTCATATACTCCCTATACCCCAACCAAGTTGTGGGAATTATGCAAGCAGTGCCGTTGGCATCCGGGGGCACCTCTGCCTGCCTGCATGCCTCTAGGTACAGCTCAGGCCATGGATTTAGAGGTTGCAAACCCCAAGCCTTGGCAGTTTCCACGTGGTGTGGAGGAGCCTGTGGTTGCACCAAAGTCAAGAATCGAGGTTTGGGAACCTTCATTTACATTTCAGAGGATGTACGAAAATGCTTGGATGTCCAAGCACAAGGTTGCTGAAGGGGACATGTCTTCATGGAGAACTTCTGCTAGGGCAGTCAGTGCAAAAGGGAAATGTGGGCTTGGAGCCCCCACAGAGTTCCTACTGGGGCACTGCCTAGCACCGGGAAAAGCCACAGACGCTCAAAACCAGCCCATGAAAACAGCCAGAAGGGAAGCTATACCCTGCAAAGCCATAGGGGCAGAGCTGCCCAAGGCTGTGGGAGCCCATCTCTTGCATTAGCGTGAACAAGATGTGAGACGTGGATTCAAAGAAGATCATTTCAGAACTTTAAGGTTTAATGAGCATTCTATTGGATTCTTACTTGCATGGGGCCCATGGCCCCTTCATTTTGACCAACTTATTCCATTTGGATTGGGTTTATTTGTCCAATGCCTGTACTCCCATAGTGTCTAGGGAGTAACTAACTTGCTTTTGATTTTACAGACTTATAGGCAGGAGGGACTTGCCTTGTGTCAGATGAGACTTTGGACTGTGGACTTTTGAGTTAATGCTGAAATAAGACTTTGGGGAACTCATGCCTTCTGTTGGGAAGGCATAAGTAGTTTTGAAATGTGAGGACATGAGATTTGGGAAGGGCTGGGGCAAAATAATATGGTTTGGTTGTGTCCCCAGCCAAACCTCATCTTGAATTATAGCTCCCATAATTCCCACATGTTGAGGGTAGGACCCATGAGAGGTATCTGAACTATGGGGGCAGGTCTTTCCCATGCTGTTCTTGTGAGTGAATAAGTTACATGAGATCTGATCATTTTATAAAGGGAAGTTCCCATGCACATGCTGTCTTGCCTGCTGCCATTTAAGACCTAACTTTGATCCTCATTTGTCTTCTGCCATGATTGTCAGGCCTCCCAAGCCATGTGGAGCCATGAGTCAATAAAATCTCTTCTTTTTATAAGTTACTCAGTCTCAGATATGTCTTTATTAGCATCATGAGAACAGACTAATACAGTTATCTAACCGTGCCTCATGAAGGGTAGGCACAAATACATCTCACAAGTATTTGTGCAGGTGGGAATTTTAAATAATCCTGGAGTGAGCTGGGGACTACAGGTCTGGGTTCCATGGTATTATATAGATATTTCAGAGATCCCTAGCCAAGAAAATAACATTTGAGAAAAGAATTAAAAGAAGACAGAATTAACTTTATGACATGGGGTTTTAGCAGTAAAATAGTTTCCAGCAGAAAAAAAAAAAGCTTACAAATGTCCTAATGGGGAAACACAACTGATGTTTCCAAGGAAGAGCAAAGAGTCCCGTGTGTGTGGACCAGGGTTACAAATAGTGCAACAGTAAACAGTGAGGTCAGAGTGATGATGGGTTCCTATTGTTCTGGATTTTTTAGGCCTCTATAAAGACCTACCCAGCCAGTTGGAAATGGTGGCTTAGATGAAGGAAGGTGTAGTGGTGGTATTGAGAAATGTTAATGTTGAGAATATTATGATATATTTATAGGTATTATGACACACTTACATTCAATCATTTGAATGAGAAATGTGAGACAAAGAAAAGTCAAAGATTACATCAAGACTTTTGGCCTGATCAACTGGAAGACTGTATTTTCAATTAAAAGAGATGTTATTTGGGGGCCACATCTGGGTGATATGAATTTGGAAATGCTACTCAAAACATGCAAGTTGGATACCAGGAAAATAATTGAGCTACAGCTTAAAATTGGGGGTCCTCAATGTAGTAGACAGTATTTAAAGCCATGAAACTCAATGAGATAACAAAGAATACTATATACAATTAAACGACTGAATCTACATAGAATAGATTAAAAAACAGCTTCAGCAGTCTAACAGTAAGACATTAGCACATGAAGAGACACTATATAAAGAGATTATGATGGAATAGCCAGTGAAATAGGAGGAAATTCAGTATGTGTCATAGAACACAAGTGAAGAAAGTGTTTCCAAGAGGACAATGTGATCACGTCCTTCAAGGAGGATGAGAACTGAGAATTGACCTCTGATAAGTATTTACTGTTTAACAAACACTAATGCCTTTCTATTTAATACAGTAATATGTGAACAATCTTAGCAGGTCTTGAGGACTTTGTTTCTTTACACTTCACAGTTTTCTCCGTTCTTAGCCCCATAGTCTTTAGAGAAGGGGAACAAGCAATAATTATCGTTTTGACTTTGCATCAGTAATTTATATAATCCAAGGAGTCCACCTATGTAGGCTGAAGTGCATTGCAAAGTAAGTGTGTGTAAATTAGGTTTTAATTAAATAAGAATGTATTGTTTTTCACTAAAAAAATTAATGTTTGACCATTTCATGAATTGCATAGTGAAAATCCTTGCTAAGAAAAAATATGGAATATTCTTCTGTACCCTTTATGTCCCAATGCTTCTAGTGTTTTATAATTATATTTGGCTTTAGGCCTGAAGTTACTTGGCCCAATGATGCAATTTGTCACTTTTATGTGTTACTTCCAAATGATTTCAATGTGTTTTATGCATGTAAAAACTGCAGGACAAGTCCCTGAAGATTATGAGAACAGATTTTTGAATTACATGGTGAATTTTTATTTCTAAAATATTGACTTTTCTACTCAGGAAATAATATTGAATGCCCTGTGGGTAAGATATGTACAATGAATACCAAAGTGGACTGAGGATTGCTGAATTGCAGCTAACTGCTTTATTCACTGAGAGGCAATCACAGGAGTGATCTAGGCTCTTTGTTTTCTTACGGCCGTGTCTGATGCTCTTGTACAATAAAGTAAGCAGCTTAAATTGTTGCTTTAATCAACAAGCCCTTGATCAGTCACTGATTCACTGAAGAACTATTTATGAAGTATATACTATTTACCTTGAGATATATGCCATAGGGGATATAGAAGAAAACTGTATTTCCTGTTCTCATGAAACCTGATTACAGAGACATGACTGTGGCATGCAAAATAAAGAGAGAAAAACCGAAGTATATTTTAATTCTCAATTCCTTAGTATATCTTTAAAAGCTACAGGATTCAAGCAAAGGGAAAAATCAGTGTAACGTAGGGTATTAAAGACAGATATTAAGGGAAGAATATATTTTGGATGTTCTTCTACATGGAAAGGAAAATCCAATTTAGAAGAGGGAAGGTGAATCCTGTACTTCATCTTTGCTCCTCCTAACTTGGCCTAACAGTGTATAGTAGATATCTGCTGAAAAATTATTATGTGCCTTCGAATGATATGGCTATCCAAAGACAAGAGAAGTGATCTAATGATCTGGTGATTTAAGCAGGCAGAATAGTATCACTAATGAACAAAAGTGTAAATGAGTTAAACTTGTTTAGGGCAAATATACTAATAATCTGGCTTAGAATGAAAGGTCAGTGGTAAAAAAAAATTCAGAAAATAGGATTTTACCTGCAAATATCTTTTGATAATATATTAATAATATGTTATCAAAAAAATTGATATATCAAACAATAAATCTTAAATGTCCACTTAGTTTTTAATAATTTCCATATAAACAAATAGCTATCAAGTTTTAGTATAAATTATTTGGGAAAAGTATGATGGAATTGTTAGAAGCACTGCTAATCAAGACCTATGCATTACCTAATTAAAATCTTACTAGACATGTAAACTGGTTCAGCTGATCTGACTGCGAAAAAAAAAAAGTTGTTCCTATTATTGATTATTACTTTTTTAAATTCCTAATTCCTGTGGCCACTTCCTTACCCATTTTCAAACCCCTTTTCCTGAATAGTCTGTATTTTCCTGAATATAGTCTGCTACAGTCAGAGTAGGCTTGATGTGATGATTAATTTTAGTTGTCAGCTGGACTGGGATGAGGGATACTTAGATCGATGGTAATGCTTTATTTCTGGTATGTCTGTGAGGGTGTTTCTAGAAAACATTGGCATTTGAGTCAGGAGACTGAGGAAGAAAGATCTGCCTTCACCCAATGTGATCAGACACCATCTAATTGGTTGAAGGCCGAATATGACAAAAAGGCAGAGGAAAAACACATTTGCTCTCTGTTCTGGAGCTGAGACACCCATTTTCTTCTGCCCTTAGACCTCAGAACTCAGAGTTCTTTCTGGCCTTCGGTCAGGGGACACCAGTGACCCCAGTTTCTCAGGGCTTCCGTCTCATACTGAGAATTACACCATTGGCAAACTTGGTTCTCAGGCTTTCCGATTTGGATTGAGTCACACCATTGGCTTTTATGTTTCTCCAGCTTGCAAATGTCATATTGTGAGACTTCTCAGCTTCCATAATCAAGTGAACTCCCATAATAAATCCCGTCTTATCCCTAACTAATATATACTTGGGTAGAAACTATGTTGGGTTTAGGTTACCTCAGAGGGCCAGGAAGAGGAAAAACCTTTAGAAATGTGGAAAGGCCAAGATTCACTAATTGAGAAAGGTATAGCCTGGGCAATTTATTCTGCTGCAGAGGCTGGGCTTGATGAAGAGTGTTCCAAAATGAATAGAAAATGAAAAGCTAAGACATGGTGTCAAAAATAAGAGCAAAGGCAACAGTTTAATCGCACTGTGGTTCTGATGGAGGCCCGGTTTTTGACAGGAGCCCACCCAGTGACTGATACATGGTGAGTAGAATTGAGCAAATGAACTAGCAAGAGTTGACTGAGGTATCGGAACTGCAGCCTAAAGGCTGAGATTTGGGAATCTGAGATAAAAACCAAGATAAGAGAAACACAAGAAAAAATTAGAGAGTGTTACAAGTTAAGCATTAAATATTTGCTAAATTTGCCTTTGATGCACAAATACAAGGCTTGATTGAAATTAAAGAATGTTACATTTGGGTGTCTTGGGGTGTCTATACAACATCGAGGCATCAAAATAATATTGTTCCATAGAAACAGGAGAACAATACCTATATTCATATAGTTAGTTTTTTAAAAAAATAGAAATTCCTGAAACATAAGCCCTTATGACAATTTTTTGAAAGTCTAAATGAAGAAATGGAAGAGTAAATAAAAAATGGTCTTGTCCTTTGAGGCCAGGATACTTGACGTTAATCCAAATTCTACCAGATGCTAGAACTGATCCTACATTAAGTCTTGAGTCAAGCATGAAGATAGCAGTAAATTTTTTACAGACTCGGCAAAACATAAGGCCTAAATAGTAAATACTTGCTATTTCTTTGGGAAATGAGACCACGTGTATCAATGTGTCTTAAAATTTTGCCTAAAAAGATAAGAGTGTAAACCAACCAATCACCTCACTGTTTGCTTCAGAAAATTCCTAGAGATCAATTAACTGAAGATAAAAATCTTCTCATGTGAACAAACATCACTTATTAAGTAATAGTATACTTACTTCAACACCATCCCTGTACTGTATCCGCCAATCCTAAACTATATTATATCATGAACGCTGCTCAAACTCAATCATTTTCCCACCTTGAAAGATTTACTGTACGAGACTTCAGGTCAGACCCTGAAGGCCTCTTCTGAGCCCTGCTTCCTTCTGAATCACTTCTAAGCCTTGCTCATTCTGTTCTGCAGTGAGCTCTAATTAGTCTATTTTTGCATTTTTAATTTGTCTTTTAATAGTTTGATAAATTCAACACTTTTTATAAACTCAATGCCTGTTGTTATGATTTCTAGGTATCAAAACTACCATATAGCCAAGAAGAAAATGAAGTACCTCATAAGGGGATATAGTTACTAGTCAATAGGCTAGTTATTGGTATTATCATAGATTATTTTAAACTGAGAAATGTAAGGCAGTAAGTACTAAGCAAACTTCTGTGATTATGTATAAAGTCATCCAGTAGACCTCTCAAACAAGAAGGATTATACAGTATTATAAAGGGCTGACAGGTAAATGTGGATTTTAATGTGCAAAAGATCAAAATTCTAAATGAGGTACTATATGCATAATAATAGAGAGAAACCAAGCAACCAAATTATTATTAGTTATCATGAATAATTCACAACTAAAGCATCATCAATACTAGCAAGAAGCAAATTTGTGATTTTAATTAATGTTTAACAAACCAGAACTATTCTGCCTTAAAGTACATGATAAATGGTAAGGATAAAAAGCACAATATTTTTATCATTTAACACCATTATTAAAAATCAACTTTTTAAAATGCTTTTTGGAGCTTCTTACCCAACTCATTATTTGCAAAATTCAGATAAGCAAACTAAATTTCAGCACTTTTAAAAATTGAATTGCTCAAGTACTATTTATGGAACATCATGTATTTAATAGAATCAGTCTTTAATTCAATAAAGTGTGAAAATAATGTAGTAGTTTTTATAACATTAAATAAATTACAATATTCGATGAAAGATTCTTATATCATTTTTATAAAGAGAGGAATGCTAAATTAGCTTATATTCTCTTCTCAACATATAATTTTCTAAGGCCAGGAACTAGTAGAATTCTAAGTCAAGTTTTACCTCTAAAAATTGAAGTCATCTGTAGCCACAGCTTTACTCCCTAAGTTAACATGACTTAATTAGCCCAGGAAATTCTTGCCTAGGAAATGAAGTTGTAGATAATTTTATTCTTTCTTCAGAAACTCTATTTGTTTCAAAATAGACTATTCAGCATGCTTTCATCTGAATGAAATTGTGACAATCTTCTTACAGCAATAGATCACTCAATTAGATTCATCAAATATGTGTTATCACCTGTTTTACAAACCTGCTTTACAAACCTGCTTTACAAACCTTGCTATGTCCACAAATCCTAACTATTATATCACCAACTTTGTCCAACTCTAATCAGCATTCCCTAAACTACCCCACTAAAATTATATGAGAAAAATGCCCCTACCTTATGTTAGATGACAAAAACCATATAAATGCTCCCTTCCTAGGCGCCATGAGGTACACTGGCCTTCCTTACTGCAGTTGGGCATAACTTTGGCTTTTCTTGCTCAACAGGTCATATTGATAATTCTTTGGTGAGTCAACAGTTGACACCTGACAAACGTAAAATTCAGAATCAATGAAAGTGGGAAAGGAGCAGGAAACTAGCTGTAGTATTATACAATTTAATAATATACTAGTATATTATTACAGATGTACATATATAGTATATATTATATACGTTCATAGTACACACACATATAACCTTAATGAACTTAAATGAAGTAAATTCTTCTGTATGAATATTAGAATATCCCTCCAAAATGCAATATTTTTGAAATAAACCGAAAAAGACACCTTTCAGGATATTTATATGAAGGAGAGTATCAAAAAGTGTTTGTTCTTGTGTTTTCAATCTTTATCACTCTTACAAAAAGATCCAGTTGAAAAGACATAGATTTAGTTGGAAATGAGATAGTTTCTGTCAATTGGAAGTAAGTTACACATTCATGACAACTGGAGATTAAAATGAATTCATGGGGGGAGTACTTTTTAAAACTGCCTCTGTAAAGCACTATTTATGGGAGAGATTAAAGCACACATGTAAATTTTTTTTCTGTAGTCAAATATAGTTTGAAAAGCCTGAACACTCTAACCCCTTCTGAGGGTCACAATGCTCATTAGCATCTTCAAGGTCTAAGATGTTAACTCCCAGGATCTTCTAAAGTAATTTGACTATATAACCCTTTATTAGAGTAACTGCTGTTAGCCTCCTTCAAATGCAGTCCAAGGTAGTAATCACTAGCTATTGCAATTTCAGAAACTCTGACCTAGTGCTTAAGTGTCTTTTAAAAATATGAATCATGTAATTTTAACATTGGATATTGTGTAATTCTCTAACCAACTGCTGTGTGCTCACATTCAAGACACATTATTATTATGCATCCTCTGCTTGAAAACTCCATTGACTGAACAATTTAAAATCCCTATGACTTCTTTTTTGCCTTCTGGTAACAGAGTGTGCCATAGATACCCTTACCCATGGTTAGAATATGCCTTTATCAAAGTTCATTTTGTGGATATTCCTTTTATGGATATTCCAGAGTCACACAAATGTAAATCCATATGATAGTTTTTATGGTCAGAATGATTGTGTCCTCCACCTCCCCAAACATTTATATATTTCAATCCTAACTTCCAGTGTAATACTGTTAGGAAGTGGGAACTTTAGAGAGGTGATAAGTCACGAGGCCAGAGCCCTAATGAATGAGATCAGTGTCCTTAGAAAGGAGGCCCAAGGGAGCTCATTTGTTCCCTCTACAACGTGAGGCCACAGCTGCAGACCCCATCTGTGAACTAGAAAGTGGGCCTGTACAAGACACTGAATCTGCTGTTGCCTTGGTCTTGGACTTCCCAGTCTCTAGAACTATGAGAAATACATTTCTGTTGTTTATAAGCTGCCTAGTGTAGAGTTTTTTGTTAAAGCAGCCTGAACGTACTAAGATGACAGTTTATCAGTTGTCTGATGGTAGCAGTCATGGCCCGTGTGCACTTCTTTTCTCTATTAAAATGGCCTCATGCCAGCTATCCATTATGTAGACATGATATGGGGTTCCGTTTCTTCAATAAATAAAGTCCATTTTTCAACTTCCCAGTTTGAATATGTTGTGAAAAGCTGAGTACAGTTTGTGAGGCATAGTCTTATTGGCACCATGATTTCCTGTATTGGATATTGCATTTCTATTAGAGTAATAAAAACAACTTATCAATAGTCTAATAAAAGGAATATTTTTCTCATTTACTGTTGTTTAGTAATGTAAAACAAAAATCTAAAGTACTTTAGAAATGAAACCCCAGTCATGTCTAAAAATGCATAAAGACACAATGCATGAATTTGGAAACATCAAACCAAAAAAGGTTAGCATTCTCATGACAAAACATCAGAGGCAATTATTTACAGGATGAATGCCTATAAATATACAAGAAGCAAAATAAAGAAATTACTTAATTGGTTGCAGTTACAACGTTGCCTTTTTTGGTTTGTCCTGTTGGAGCATCTCCAGTCACCTAACCATATGACAGTTGACTGCTGGCTGAGCTTAAGTCCTGTTAATTTAACATACACACTTAAGCTAAGCTTTGCCTGGCAGTTTAATCAAGGTTAAGGCTACAAGGCTATATGAAGGCCTCATTAGTTTTGTTCACTTAGGATTTTTAAATGGTCAGTCTTCATTTTAATTTTGCTTTGACAGTAATGAATTCTCCGTTAATTTCACCTATTGTTGGTCTGTGAGAGACTGCTAGTTGCTTCCCAACATTAATTTTCTCTATTCTCTTGAATTATTGAGCCCAGTTTCTAGCTGAGCACATGGCTAGCTAGAAGACTGCATATATCAATCTGCCCTGTAATCGGGTATAATTATGACTAAATAAATGCAAGTAAGAGAAATTCCTTGAGGAAACTTTAAGAAGTTTCCCGTTCAGGTAGGAGAATGCCTTTCTCCACTTCTTTCTGTGGGAGGAATGCAGTATAGCCATTCTGTAGCATTAACCAGTGACAACCTACAGACTAAAGTACAACAGTGGCAAGTCAATAAAAAGACATGTGTCTCTTTCCATGCTCCCCCTATTTGTCATAATACCCCAGAGGAGTGATAAATTGCAAAAAAACAAAACAAAACAAAACAAAAACACAGGCTGGGTGCAGTGGCTTACCCCTGCAACCCCAACACTTTGGGAGACTGAAGATCACTTGAGGCCAGGGGCTTGAGACCAGCTTGAGAAACATAGTGAGACTCCATTTCTCAAAAAAAAAAAAAAAATTAAATTAAAAACTAGCTGGGCATCATGGCCCTCACCTATTTTCCAGCTATTCAGGGGCTGAGGTGGGAAGATCCCTTGAGCCTGGGAGGTTGAGGCTGCAATGAGCCATCATGCCATGGCACTCCTCCCTGGGCAACAAAGCAAGACCGTATCTTAAAATGTCTTAAAAAAGAAAGAAAGACATACATTTATTTTCTCTCCATTCCAAGGTGAATGAAGGGTTGGAGAAAGTAAATCCCCTTGTGTCAATAAATCACCTGTTGAGAGAAAGAAAAACATTGAACTGGTTATGATCTTGATAGTATAAATCAGACAGATTTATAATTCAATCTTCCCTGTAATCAAATGTAACTGATAGTAACAGGAAATTTAAATATTCTTCCTAAAACATTGTTAAGAGACCCACTACATTTTAGGAAATAGAGCTTCATCTTAGCTGGTTTTGTGAAATACATTGTAGAAAAATAATCTATTTTAGGTTTATTTCTTATTAAACTGAGACTCTTTAACAAACTAGCTGTATTTATGTACCATAGCTCAGAATTACAGAATTACAATATGTTTAGAAATCAATAAGTAAATATCTAAATTAAATTGACCAAAATATGTAACAAAAATGAAAAGTTGGCTGGGCACAGTGGTAATCCCAGCATTCTGGGAGGTCGAGGCAGGATGATTCCTTCAGGCCAGGGGGTCAAGACCAGCCTGTACAACATAGCATACTCTGTATCTGCAATAAATTTTAAAAAATTAGCTGGGCATGGTGGTGGATACCTCTAGTCCCAGCTACTCAAAAGGCTGAGGCAGGAGAATTGCTTGAGCTCACGAGTTTGAGGCTACAGTGAGCTATGACCGCACCACTGCATTCCAGCCTGGGCAACAAAGTGAGACCTCGTTTTTATAAAACAAAACAAAACTGAAAAGTCAAAAAACACTTCAGATAAAGTTTTTCATAGATATTAATAATCATTCTGTATAAATTGCTGTTATGTGAGCCGATGAACACTGAGTTGTTTCCTGCTTTGTCTATTTGAAATCTAATATCCTAGTTCAGGGCAAATTTTGAGAATGTTCATTATTTGTATCGGGCACATACTTAAAATGTATAGATATACAGATCTCTTGTACAATGTTCAAAATCTTTGAGACAAAACTTTTGTAGACTACAGAATTTTGGAGTTTTAAAAAGGCAAAGTGCTGCAGATACCAAACACTATGCAACTCCTCCAGTGGGGTCTCTTTATCATCTTATAATAGAACACATTAATATTTCTACATTGAAGAATCCTTGAATATTCATGCTAAGTGGGATGAATAAAGACTATAAATAGCCTCATGTCAGCTTATGTTAGGTTTTACTGTCAAATGATTTCATTAAGAAAAAAATGGTTTTTTAGCATTTTTTTATGAATAGTAGAATCAATTATGAACTGGTAGCACAGGCTGACATTATTTCATGTCATTTTATCTCAAATTCTGTAGCCTGCAAGAAGTTAAGCTCCTTGTCAAAAAGGACTGATTATGAGTTACATTCATATGAATAGACAAAATTTGATAAATTCTGGAAAGGATAGGCCCTTTCTCTTCTGAGCAGAAAAGATATAGCTATTCTGAGTGGACCAGACATGGAGTCACCAACAGCAGCTTAAACTGGAGTGCTTGCCAGGGAGTTCGCTGTGGGTCTCATTATCTCTTTATCCCTTTCTCATTAAAGATAGTCATGGAAGCTTGCTCCGAAAGCCTGGTAACATGGAGAACAGCATGGTCTTCAAGGTGGCTGTCAAGCATCTCAGAGGTGAAAGACATTCAGGATCTGAGACTCTAGTCAAAATTAATGTACTAATTGTGTGAAATTGGCCCTGATGCAATAGCAGATTTATATTCAAATTTAGCATTAGTACCTGTAATCAGACTGCTATATTATTACAAATTACCTTTTTAAGATTTATAAATGACCTTTTTAAAGCATAAAGCCTTACAGTAACTTAGGGGATAGTCTTGTGACCAAAGAGTGTCTTTTCACAAACTTATTTTGTTTTGAAACTCTGAGACATCAATAAGTGTATGGCCACTAAAACTTTAAAAGATCACTCTTTCCTGCTTATAATATTTAATATAATAACCAATGATATTATACCAAGTATGAGAGTTTTTGTTATATGTTTGTGATGTGGGTAATTTTTACTGTGGAAATTTAAGGAGTTGGTATTTGGTTTCCCATGTTCTCTTTTTTCCTGAGCCTTCATGATCATAAAATCATATGTTAAGATATCTATATCATCAATCTGCATTTCAGAGTGAACTTGAAGAGCAGAGGACTACTATATTGACTCTTGACTGATATGTAACATGAGTGAAAAACTTCACTCATATAATCAAAAAGATTTTCAAGGTGCTTCTTACTACAGCATAACCCAACCTATGCTGATAGCACAGACACTGGAATCAGAAATAAGGTGTACCATGATAAAATGCTAAAATATGTGCCACTGGCCTCTTGTTTAAGTGACAGAAAGCAAGAAAACTTTATTGGAAGCTGAGCAATGTCAATCCATGTAATATATGGTAAAACATGATGAAACTGTTACAAAGCATAAATTAGATTGTTGTTACACAATGACTTTCTTACTTTGGAAAAGAAGTGGACAAACTAAATGTTAGTAGCATGACTTGGTTATTATTGGTAGCATTTCAAAAGTTACTACAAAAAGTTATAAGCCCAGAAAAGTATTAACTGGTTTGCAAGCAGGAATTAAAGAGAATAAAGATATTTCAGAAATTTGGGGACTTACAGAATTCAAAGCTTCAGTTGTTTCTCAACATCAACATAAAAAATAAGACTAAGAAGATCATTGAATGGAAAGATTAAAATTCAAGTTATTGTCAAGGATTATTTTAATATCTGCTGTTTAAAAAAAACTGAATGAATTGAAATTGCACTCAGTAAATTGCACCAGTTGACTAAAATGGCTTAGGAAGAAGAGCTAAAAGGTGAGTCTTTTCCAAGGACTGGGACTGTTGAGAATCTTTGTAGAGAGACTGGAGAGGAAAACATGTCTTGAAACAAATTCTTGATAATAATTTTCAGCTTCTCTATTAACAAAAGGTTATGTCTGAAAATAATCAAATACAAAATCAATTAAGATTTGAGAGTTATGCAAAAAGATTCACAAATTTAGGGAAGCTTTGAATGTTTGATACTTAAAAGACTCCTTTTGTATCCAGTCCTCTGTGGACAGGAAGTGAATTGGGAGACCAGCTTTTTCCTTGTTTGCAACAGGTACTTTGTAATATCCCCCATCACGAAGTGGAGTTCATTGTTTTTTTTTTTTCACTAGAATCTTACCTGGCTTTTTGACTTCCTTTTACAAATGTAATTTTGTGAACTTGGAGTTATTTTACTTCCCAATAAACACGGTTGCTTTTGCTGTTGCTCCCTTGCAATCCTGAGACTACTATGTAAAGATGTCCAGTTGTGATTTTAAACCACTATGTATTAAGGTGATTTGTTACACAGAAATAGATAAGTAATACAAAAATTGGTACCTGGCTTTAAGAGTGATCAAGAGGACTAGAACAGTGATGAGGAAAATTGTCAGAGGCAGGACAAAAGATAACCCATGCTATTTAATGACAAATATCAGCAGAAATATTACCTATGGAAATCTGAAATTTGGAAAATATGTATTTAAAAAGACCATAGATTTAGACAGGAAACTCTCTAGGTAGCATGTTGAAAGTGTCTCTTGTGTGCCCTGGCTGCAAATGATGATTTTGTAAAGAAAGATAAACTAACAAAAGAACTATTCTGTGGAATGTAATTTCCATGTTGAAGAGGAATAAACTTGCATATTTAGAAATCGGCAGAGAAGATTGTAGCAGATGAATTTACTGGTCACAAATGTGGGAAGATTTTACATCCTTATTTTTAGGATAGAGTTATGCAATTTGATCAAAACAATGAAATCAGAGGGACATGACTATTGATAACAGACACTTTAAAAAACCAGCACATAGTTCACTGCATTTTCTTTCTTATGTAACTTTGTTATCATGACAGCGTATTTCTAGGTGGGACCCCAACAGCCAGTGCACTTCTGATGAATACAAGCCCTTCGATAATCTGTAACAGGTATGCAGCAGAAGCAAATTTTAAATACTGATGTCTTATGCTAAGAGAATTTAATGGGTTTTTGTCATTGTAGCATGACATACTTGACATGAATGCAACAAAAGGAAACAAATTTTTGAAAAGGTTTATAAGTTGGAATAAAATAAATTTGCTATCTTGCACACTCTATCACTCAGTCGCCCACTGTTTACAATAAACCAAATTTACCCAGAGAGTAAAGCAGTTAAGAAATAATACATGAACCAATCTTTTTTACTGAATTCACCTGAATTACCTTTGGAACCATTTCTCAGAGTTCTGTTATCCTCCGTTTTACTTAGTTCTTAATTAGTATTTCTTGCCTAAGTATATTGTTTGCTCCATTTTATTTTTAACTTCTATTTTACAGTCATGGGTACATGTACAAGTTTGTTAAATAGGTAAATTGTGTGTCACAGGGGTTTGGCATACAGATTCTTTCATCACCAAGTTAATAATCACAGTATGTCATAGGTTGATTTCTAATCCTCACCTTTCTCCCACCTTCCACCCTCAAGTAAGCCCCAGTGGCTATCATTCCCTTCTTATTGTCCATGTATAGTCAATAGTTTGCTCCAATTTATAAGTGAGAGCTTGAATTATTTGGTTTTATGTTCCCGTGTTACTTCACTTAGGATAAAGGCCCCCAACTCTATCTATACGGCTGCGAAGAACACAATCTCACTCTTTTTTTACGGTTGTATAGTATTCCATAGTGTATATGCACCATGTTTTTTAATCCTGTGTACTGCTGATGGACATTTAGGTTGATTCCATGTCTTTGCTTTGTGAGTAGTGCTTCAGTGTGTCAGGTCAATTTTTAAAAAGTAGTGTTACCATCAAAAATAGGCCAATATATGATCAACATTAGAGAACCCAAATCTTAGCAACTCATAATTGCAGTTAATATTGAAGTATTGTCAATAATAATTAAAAATATCATATGGGAATGTGATGATTAATATTAGGTATCAACTTGATTGGATTGAAGTATGCCTAGCTAGCTGGTAAAGTATTGTTTCTGGGTGTGTCTGTGAGGGTGTTGCCAGAGGAGATTAACATTTGAGTTAGCGGACTGGGAGAGGAAGAGCCACCCTCAATGTGGGCGGGCACCATCCAGTCAGCTGCCAGCACAGCTAGAGGGGAGCAGGCAGAAGAAGGTGGGATAAACTGGCTTGCTGAGGCTTCTGGCTTTTGTCTTTCTTCCGTGCTGGATGCTTCCTACCCTTGGACAGCAGACTCCAGGTTCTTAGCCTTTAGACTCAGACTTACACCAGTGGTTTGCCAGGGTCTCTCAGGTTTTTGACCACAGACTGAAGGCTGCACTCGCGGCTTCCCCACTTTTGAGGCTTTTTGTCGCAGACTGAACCACTACTGGCTTCCTACCTCCTCAACTTGCAGACCGCCTACCGTGGGATTTCATGTGAGCCAATTCTCCTTAATAAACTCCCTTTCATAGATACATATGTCTTCTTAGTTCTGTCCCTCTGGAGAACCTTGACTAATACTGGGAACTTTGTGACTATGCACTAAAAAGTTACCTGAGCAGGACTGGTTACTCAAATTCTGCACATTCTAAAGAAAGGACTGGATCTTGACCACCTTCTGAAAGAGAACCTCTGAGTCACTGGAATACAACACCTGATGAGTGTATTTTTGTATACCTGAGACACTAGGTCACATCCATTAACTTGACCAGATACTTTATTCTACCTGTGCGACTTATGGTGAGCAACCATTTTTGTATGCCTGAGGTCCCATGCCATGCTGTATTAGTTGGACCTACGGGAGGCTAGAAAAGAAGTAGTTAAGTCAGTCTTGCAGATTCTGCATGTCTACAAGGCAGGTCACCTAGTAAATACCCTTAATGGCAGGATTAAAGTGAGCTTTCCTATTCAGCAATACTTTGCAAATGTCACATATCACTGTTGGGCAAATTAAACTTATCCCTATGAGATTCCTCTGAGAAGGAATAACTAGAAGCTCGCACATGGGTTCTTCCAGACTTTGCCATATATACCTCTTTCCATATGTACCCAATATGTACCCCATATGTAGTGATAAAAATGACTACCTATTAATAGATTAGTCATTTTTATGAGATTGTTTTTAATCAGTACATCTTTTATAAACATTAGAAACCAGAACAAAAGAAGATATATCAGAACTGTGTAAATCTCTATGTTTTCTGTTATTACTTCAATTTTTTTATTTCATAATTTATAGTTTGACATTGATAATAGGAACCAAAGAATAAATTTGTACTATAATTTATAAAGAATCTAAGTACTCTAAATGCACAATTTAGGCTAAACATTTCAGCAGAATACTTAATTTAAATAATTAAATAATTGGTTAAATTAACAAATATTCCAGTGCAATAGTTAACAATTTAAATGACTACATAATTTAACCAATCATTTAAATTGATAATTATTGCACTGGAATGTTTATTATTAACAATTATTAATTATTAGTAATGTAACATTAAATATCAAACATTAAAAATGTTTGTTATATTATTGTTAATTATCAATGTAACATAAATTATCAATAATGTAACAAATATTGTTTGTTACAAACATAATAATAATGCAATCTTACTTTAAAATAAAGGTATAATTAAATTTGTGAATTATGAAAAAAGGAAGCTGATGAAATTAACTATGATTATTGAGACAATAGTCTTCTATTTTTTTCTCTTAAATTTTCTAAAACTATATATTGTTTTAATTTAAATCAGGATGTTAATAAAAACTCTATAATTCACTGAAAATAATTCAAGAGGAAGATGCAATTCATTAAAGAGCTCCTGTTTGTGATACTGAAAGGGAAAAACAGTATAAAATCAGAAAAAAAAACTTGTTGACAAAATAAAATTACTAAATTGCATTAAACAACGATTATGAAAGCAAATAATATTTTGTTTGAAGTCAATATTTCTGTCTATATCTAGTTTACTAATTCTGTCCATTATAAGCTTCTCAGAGGAATTTTGACTGACAAAACAACGTATTTTTAATAGAGTACATATTAAAATGTGTATGCATTTTTTCAGAACATTGATTGAGCATTATATTGATGAGCATTAAATCAATTATGAGCATTAAATAGATGCTAACTTCAAATCTCTTGAGCTAAGGAGTTCTAGACCACCCTGGGTATCATAGTAAGACTGTCTCTACTAAAAATCAAAAAAAAAAATTGCTTGGCATGGTGAAAAGTACTTGTAGTCCCAGCTATCTGAGAGCCTTAGGTGGAAGGACCACTTGAGCCTGGGAGATGGAGGTTGCAGTGAGCTGTGTTTTCTCAACTGTGACGTTAGTTTTCCATTCATACTATAAAAACACATAATATTAATTATCTCTTTCATTTACAAACCTAGAATATATATTATTTTTAGTATTGTAGTCAATATACACACACATATACACAGTATGTGTATATATATATACACACACACAGTATATATAGTATATATGTATAAAATAATACATATTTAATACCAAATATTTAATATAATTATATTTGATAATGTTATATTTATTTATATTATATAAGTATATCATTATATCTAATATAATTATATATATAATTAATAGATACATGAAGTATATATAATATATATTTCTCTCTACAGTAATATGTAATATTTAATATAATTGACCCAAGCCATGTGTTTTAAAATTTTGGATTAGATTACAATTTGAGGAAACAGTTTATAATTCATTTTAATTTGTTTTATCTCCATTACTGGGTATCAAAAAGCAATAGTAAAGCAAATATTTTTATTTACTTATTTATTTATTTTTTGAGACAGGTTCTTGCTCTGTTGCCCAGACTGGAGTATAATGGTGTGAACACAGCTCACTTCAACTTGTACCCCCTGTACTCAATTTGTTCTCCCACCTCAAACTCCTGAGTAGCTGGGAGTACAAGCGTATGCCACCATGCCCAGCTAATTTTGTTGATTTTTAATAGAGACAAAGCATTGCTATGTTTCCCAGGCTGTACTAGAACTCCTGAGCTCGAGGGATTCTCCCCGCTCAAGCCTCCCAAATTGCTGGGATTATAGGCATGAGCTACTGGACCTGGCCCACAGTAAATATTTTAACAGAAAATTTTATTGAATGTGGTTTTCCTGGACTTATTGTGTTTTTTATGGAATTCAAATATATTTTATAAGGAGAACTCTGGTGTGCTCAGGGGAAGATTACAGTCCTAGTGATAAATTTAGAACTGAAATTGTAATCTTCTCATGAACATACCAAAGATCATCAAGACATTAGAATTATGTCCAGAAATACTGGAAATATTTTGCTGAGTATTTCAGGCTTTTATTTGACAACTGGCTGTATGAAATACAAAATACAAATGTTTTGGTATAGGGATTATATGCATCTAGATTTTAATATATGACAACACAAACACATAAAATGAGAGTAAATACTCTTTAACTGTTTTAAAATTTATTAATTTTATATGGTATTATAAAATAACTCTTAAAAGATCATTGTAAGTTTAGTATGTATTTTTAAAAATTCTTGATAAACTAATAAAAAAATAGGTTTAAGGCACACCAAAAATCAAATTAACAAATTAAAACAAAATACTAAGAAATATTTGATTTAAAAAAGAATGCAGAAAAGAAGGAAAAAATGAAGAAACATGACTGGACAAATAAAAGATACGCAGTAAGACTGCAGGCTTAAAACACAAAATATTATAAATGGACTAAAAATTCCATTTAAAACAGAGATTGTTAAATTTTTTAAAAGACTAGTTATGTGCTATTCATAAGAAATAACCAGGGAGTGGAGCAGCATGGAAGAATAGAAGCCTACGCCTTTTGTTCCTCTTACTAAATCACCAAATTTTAACAACTATCTACACACAGAAAAGCAGCATCACAAGAACAAAAAATCAGGTAAGCAATCACCGTACCTGATTTTAACTTCATATCAGGGTTTCAGTGCCAGGTTAGCCACAGTAGATTAGAACATCGGGTACACAGCTAAAAGTAAACATTTCTGGACATTCCCAGGGCCTGGGGGAACTCACCACCATGAAGGGAAGGGCCTTTGGCAAGGCAAGTCCTGTACTGGCTTCAGATCTGATACAGAGCAGTCCTTCTAGTGGTGGTCACAGGGGTGCTTGTATCAGCATATCCTCACTAACAGGTGGCTCAGAACAGAGAGAAACATTCCATATGTTTGGGAGAGAGTAAGGGAAAAGAACAAAGTTATCTGCCTGTTAATGCAGAGAATTTTTCCAGATCATACCCAAGACCACCAGCACAATACCTTTGTGAGTCTACAAAAACTATAGTATTATTTGGCTTTGGGCCCATGTCTTTTCAAGTACCTGCAAAGACTGCCCAAAAAGGATAGGCTCAAACAAGCTCAGACTGTGAAGACTAAATAAATACCCAACTCTTTAATGCCCAGAAACTGAAGAACATGTGCATCAACACCATCCAGAAAAACACAACCTCACAAAATGAACTAATGAGGGCGACAGGGACCAATCCTAAAGGAACAGTGATATACAATCTTTCATGTAGAAAATTCAAAATAGCTGTTTTGAGAAAAAGTCAAAGAAATTTAAAAGAACACAAATAAGAAATTCAGAATTCTATCAGATAAATTTAACAAAGATATTGTAATAATTAAAAGCAATCAAGCAGAAATTCTGGAGCTGAAAAATGCAATTCGCATAATAAAGCATTAGAGTCCTTTAATAGCAGAAAGGCTCAAATGAAAGAATTAGTCAGCTTGAAGACAAGCTATTTGACAATACACAATCCAAGTAGACAAAATATTTTTTTTAAATGGAGTAAATCTACAAGATCTAGAAAATAGCTTCAAATCTAAGAGTTATTGGTCTTAAAGAGGAGGTAGAGATACTTTGGGAGGCTGAGGCAAGTGGATCACGAGGTCAAGAGATGGAGACCATCCTGGTCAACATGGTGAAACCCCGTCTCTACTAAAAATACAAAAATTAGCTGAGTGTGGTGGCACACACCTGTAGTCCCAGCTACTCGGGAGGCTGAGGCAGGAGAATTGCTTGAACCCAGGAGGCAGAGGTTGCGGTGAGCTGAGATAGCGCCATTGCACTCCAGCCTGGGTGACAAGAGCCAAACTCTATCTCAAAAAAAAAAAAGAGGAGGTAGAGAAAGAAATGGCAGGTAGAAAGAGATGTAAAGGATTTATTTAAAGGGATAGTAACAAAGAACTTGCCAAACCTAGAGAAAGATATCAATATCTAAGTACAAGAAGATTATAGAAGACCAAGCAAATGTAACACAAAGACTACTTCAAGGCATTTAGTAATCAAACAGCCAAAGATCATGGATAAAGAAAGGATCCTAAAAGCAGCAAGAGAAAAGAAACAACTGACATGCAATGGAGCTCCATTATATCTGGCAGCAGACTTGTCAGTGGAAACCTTACAGGCCAAGAGAGAAACATGGTATATCTAAAGTGCTGAAGGAAAACAAACACAAACAACAAGAACAAACAGGAAACTTCTACCACAGAATAGCATATCTGGCAAAAATATCTTTTAAGCATGAAGGAGAAACAAGGTTCTTTCCAGAAAAATCAAGCCCAAGGAATTTCATCAACACCAGACTTGTCCTACAAGAAATGTTAAAGGGAATTCATCAGTCTGAAAGAAAAGATGTTAGTGAGCTAGAACATCATGTGAGAGGACACAAACTCACTGCCAACAGTAAGCACAAGGAAAAACACAGATTAGTATAATACTAACTGTGGTGTGTGAACTTCTCTTGACAAGTAGAAAGACTACATGATAAATCAATCAAAAAGAATAACAGAACAATTTTTGAAGACATAGTACAATAAGACATAAAGAGGAACAACAAAACATTAAGAGTTGTGGAGATGCCATTAAAGTGTAGACTTTTTACCAGTTTTATTTTGACTTTGTTTATGCAATCAATGTTAATTTCTCTTGAGTTTAAAATAATGGGTTACCGGAGGCAGAGATTGTGTGAGCAGAGATTGTGCTAGTGCACTCCAGCCTGGGCAACAGAATGAGACTCCATCTCAAAAACAATAAATACATAAAAATAAAAATAAAATAATGGGTTAAAAGTAGATTTACAAGCTCATGGTAACCTGAAATTGAAAAACATACAACAGTTACACAAAAAATAAAAAGCAAACTAAAGCATATCACTGGAGAAAGTCAGCAACACTAAAAGGAAGATAGGAAGGAAGGAATAGAGAAGTTTGCAAAACAACCAGAAGACAAATAACGAAATGGCATGGTAAGTCCCTACTTATCAATAACAATGTTGAATGTAAATGGACAAAACTCACCAGTCAAAAGATGTAGAATGACTGAATGAATGAAAAAGCAAGAGCCAATGATCTATTGTCTACAAAAAGAAAAAAAAAATCTTTACCTATAAAGATCCAAATAGAATAAAATTAAAGGGATGGAATAAGATACTCCATGACACTTTGGGAGGCTGAGGTGGGTGGATCATCTGAAGTCAGAAGTTTGAGACCACCCTGCCACATGGTGAAACCAGGTTAAAAACCAATAAAATTAGAATTAAAAAAAAAAAAAATCTCTGAGAGGTAAATACGTTGCCCCAAAATACAATGAAGAGGAAAACTGTATCAGCATTTATTTGTCAAAAAAAATATATAAGTTAATATAGTAGTCAGTGTTATAATTCAATTGTCAGAAACTCTGAAAACTTGCTAAGTCTTCTAGGGCAAAACATGGTTTACTTGTTCCTGTATCCTCTGTATGACAAATAATGATAACATGTTGTAGTATATTCATCAATAATGTAAGAAACAACAAAACACATTTTCAAAGTTTCACAATTCTCATTAAGATACACAGTGTAATATCTTTTTTGATTTCCATGTGACATTAACTTATTACATTTATTTTGAGTAAGCTAATGTGTTTCCCAAGTAATTTGTTATTCACTAATGATATTTTCATTATATTTTATTACCAACATTATTAGCAAATAAATAATTACCAACACCATCCCATAAAAACTTGATATGACAGAATTTTCATATCACAGATTGTGTAGCTGAAGTAGTCTAAAAAGGTATGAACATAAGTTTTATGAGAATGATTCTTAATGATATACTAACAATCTATTTGTAAGAAGTTAGCTGTTTAGAAAGAATCTCAATTATTCAGAGACCAAAACAATTTTTTCTTTCAAAAAGAACTGGTTGGAAACTTAACAAAATATGCACAGTAGAGTTTAGACAATGAATACAGAGTAGGCAGTTTCACTTTAATTTCTCCTGGTCAGTTTTGATTTTTAGTTCTCAGGCAAAGGTACCTAAGGTACTACCAGAATATTTAAACACCACAGAGAATAATTTTCACTTAAGATCCTAATATGATTTACATTGGTTTCATATTTTATAAAATCTTAAGATTTTATATTGTATAAATTGTACATTTTACAGTTACATTTTATACAGTGCATTTTATGAAAAAAAATTCAAAAATACCTTAATAGATCATAAAAAGTGTTATAGAAAAACTGTAATAAAGTAGAATAGTTTAACAGAATATATTTTATTTGGGCTTGACACATTTTTCAGTAAGTAAAAGATACCGAATGCTAAATCACTAACACATTATTACTAGGGCTGAGCAAATTAACTTAGTCAATTGACCCTTCTGGAAATAAAATCCTTATTGAGGTCTAAAAATGTTCAATTAATTTTCCTTCCATTACCTTTCCTTTCATTCACATACACCCTTGAACCTATGTGTGCATAGCAACTCTAACAAAAACTATAGAAAAAAATACAAGAAGTGCTTTCTCTGTAGCTTATAAAAGTTCACAGTTTTTAAGCTTTTTTTTTTAACTTTTTGATGTAGATTCTATTGAACAAGTCTATTTAGTGTTGGTATCCTGAAAAATGTAACTTTCTATATTTATGTATCTTCATGATTTCCCATAGAATATTTTTTTAACAATAAAGCATTGTTAAAATAGTGATAGATATTTCCTTTTTTCTCTCTACGGGTGGGGAGAGCGAGAACAAGATAGAGAGGGAGAGGGAGATGGAGAAAGGAAAAATAAGGGACAGAATACAAAAAAATCAAATACAAATTCATTTCCCATATACTACAGATCAGCAGTGAACTAATATAACATATATTATGTGAACCTAGCTCATATTTAACATGAGAGCTTTGCAATGCATCAAATAGGTCAATGTTTGGGGAGTTCTAGGGAGGTTTAGAATCTGGTGGTATCTAGCGGGGGATGATGTTATAATGGATAACATCACTATTGTAAATCCAAGATTCGTGCTGGCATGATTTTTCAGGCCTTGAACTTGATGAATCAGCTGGGCCACTCAATGGATAAACTGACTCATCTGGTCTCATGGTCCCCACCTAGGAACTGACTCAGCACAACATTGACAGCTTAGACTCCCAGTGATTTCATCTTCAACCTGACCAAACAGCACTCAACTCTTCAGACCTGTACCCACCAAATTATCCTTAAAAAAAATCCAAGTCTCTGAATTTTCAGGGAGAATATTTTGATTAATAAAAGCTGGTCTCCAGTTCAGCCAGCTCTGCATGAATTCAACCCTTTCTCTATTGCAATTCTTCTGTTTTAATCAATCGGGTCAATCTGGACAACAGGCAAAATGAACCCATTGGGTGGGTAGACAAGAAGAATGTTTGCATTTCAGCCACATAATAAAATTATTTCCTCTAGATACTCAACAAATAAGTTTATTTACAACTCCCTCAGATTGCAGTGTCTCTAAATTTAAGGATGATGAATATGATCTTTCCTCTAGAGGAGACATCAGCTTACAACGACACATTTGATGGTTATAGAGGATATCCTTTTATAGTTCCATCTAACTTGCATTTAGGTCAATGTCTGGTATTTTAGGAGTGCTTCTAACATGGGGTTTGATAAAAGAATAAATTCTATGTAACACCTGTCAGCAGCTCTTTCACATTTGAATTATGTTGGCCACATGACAGGAAGATTGCAGTATTTTAAAAGCAGTAAAAATAGTATGCAAGAATTTCCACTGGAAGTTATTTTTAAAGCCATTTATACTTTCAAAGCACACAAATATAGATAATTATATCATAAAACAATAAAATCACACACCTGAAATCAATTATAGAAATGGTTTCAGATATAACGTAGTCTTTGATTTAAAAAAATACCTGGAGAATAAATCTGTAAATTTCTGTTCTTGTTTTCTGAAATGATTTACTAGTGTCTTAGACTTTGAGAATTTATTTAATTTTTCTCTATTTTGTCAAGACTGTAATAAGACGTAGACAAAGTAATGTTTGTGTAGACAATTTTAAAGTAGCAAAATATGTACAAGTAAAAAGTATTATTATTACTGCTGTAAAGAATGAGTTTATTACTCACCTGTTACATTTAACTTTATGATGCACAAAATTACACTATTATTCCTATTCTATAATATGAAAATGCAAGTTTATTAAAGCAAATAAAAAATTCTCACTTTAAAAAACTAAAAAAATTTATATTATACAAAAAACAAGAGTTTTATTATCAGATACAATTTTGTAAATATACCAAAATTCTTTATGATACTTTGAATTGAAAATTTTTATATCATTTAAATAAAAAAATTAAACTACACATTTTTTTCAGGCATTTCTGTAAATATATATATGTGTGTGTATATATATATATATGTATGTATATATAACCTAGGCACACTACTTTCTTTTATTTGTTTCACATTTTTGTCATTTCTTTTCTGATTACAAAAATGTTTGTTATTAAAAGAAATCAAATCAGAAGTAGGTAAAATAGAAGGTGATTCTGCAATTCCAGCCTCAAGAACAACAAGGACAAAGAATTACATTACATATTTTCTGACATTTTCTTTGTGTATGTGTAAACTAACAACAGAATATGATGATAATATATTTTGCTTCTCCTTGGGATATTTTTTCAAACTGATATTATATTGACAGTGATTTTTTAAGCCTAGTATTTGGTTTACCCATCCATTTCTGTATATAAAAGGTTATGGCACTTTTTAAAGAATTGGACAATACCCCATTAGGTGAATATACATTTTCCTCTTAATGGACCTTTGTGTTTTTTCCAATATATGCCATAAAATACAGCACTATACTCGTTATTCTTGTAAATATTCTGAGTATTTATCAGAATTTTTTGTAAGTTAATTTCCAAGGCTTATTATGAAATATCATTCAGAATTATATTTAGAGAAACAATTATAACCCTATCACTTTCAAATAATTGGTAACCTTTTGGGGAGGTCACAATAACAAAATTTATAGTGGACCTCTTTTTAAAGATATTTTTAAATATAATCCAAAGTTATATCTAATCCAATTATATATATATATATATATATATATATATATATATATAAAAGTTATATATAATTCAATAGATATATTACTTTTAAGTAAAAACAATTTTTCATTTGGTATTTAGAGAGTTGCTTATTAAAAATCGAGTTATCCAGAATTTATTAATTGTGGTCAAATCATATCCACTAATCAACAGGTTTATTGGCTTTACAGTACTGGCCATAAAGAAAAGAATAATTCAGAAGAATTCATCTAGAAAACAATCTTATATATTTTTTAAAAAAGCATGTAGAGTTTCTATAATTGAAATATATCCCATGAAGGTAGGAAACACACTGGTTTTTCACACTGTTTGTCTACTGAGTCTGGTACACTTCCTGTAACATTGTAAAGGCTTAATAAATATTTGCCAAAGATTAGACATTATATGGTCATGAGTAAAAAAAAGTAAGACAACTTTTTAATGGTAGATCAGTAATCCCAATATTTTCTCACAATCAACCTTACTGTTTGTTGAGGTTGATTGAGGATTTATAATTTCAATGAAAACACGGTTTATGTTTCTAGGAAATTTAATGCGAATGCACATTATGACATTTACTGATAACTCTTCTTTCATTATGACCTGATAACAGTATTTTAAAAGAAAAAAGACTGGTAAAAAATGGTTTAAAGCAATATAAATTACTATCACAGATGTCTTACCACCAGAACATACCAACCACAAGGAAAGAATGGAGAAGCTAGCACTAATTCTATACCTATTGTGAAAGTTAATCATATAAATTCGGTTATTCTTATACACAACTAAAACAAGGTTGAGAAGCCAGGAGGTAAAAGCACTAAGGCACAAAACATTGCTCCAAAAATGTCTCTGCAAGCTTGACAGCTGAAAGTCTTTGTGGTAACCTGAAACCAGTTTTACCTAATGAACTGACCCAACTTGTTGCGGTTCTCCAAGCTCTGATTGGTGACAGAGGTTGGCTAAACTAGTCTTTAGCTCAAAATCCTACTAGCAACAATGAAATTTCTCAAAGAGAATTACATTACATTTCTGCTTTTTATAAAACCTCTAGCCTTATCTTTATTCTTCAGAGAAAGCACTTTTGGTCCATGCAGGAGACTTTCTCCAGTTTGCAAGCTCATATTGCCAGTAAAACTCTCTTTTATACTATCTGGTCCTCCTTCTTGGTTCTTTGGACAGTATTTACACTACTAATTGTTAGCTACTTTTGTGAATAGTTAAGAAGTCAATTAACAAGCCTATATTATTGGTTTACTATGTGTCAGGTGTCATTCCATGCAACTTTCCATATATTATCTGAGCCATAGCAGTCACCTAACGAGATAAATATTTCCAGCACCCTTTTACATAAAATACAGGGGAAAAATAAATTTTTCAATTCACAGAAATATTAAGTTTAAAAAATGAGAATTTAAATCAAGTATACTGAACTTATAAGGAATGACTTATTCTCAAATTCCTTGCATTTCCACTACTCTGTCCTGTTACTGAAGAAATCCATCAACTTACCTCCCACAGCATTTTCTATGGAGGACATATATAAGGGTGAGCAATTGCTCCTCCATGGGACCTCACTTTATTTAATTTTATTTCAACAGTAATGATGATAGTAATAAAAAGGAATAAAATATGGACTGTGCCCTAAGCAGCTGAGACTTGACACACTGCATCCATGTAATTGGATACTAGAATTATACCTCGTTGAAGAAATAAAATGAAACTCTTCTGTCTTACTAAAAACAAAAGGGTAGAATTATCGTATCTGTTGTGTCGTATCAGATGTCCTGTAATAACAAAGCCTATTTCTTTGTTGTGGTTGGGAATTCGCTATTTTCAGGAAACATGTAAAATGTCTTCATGATATCACCCCTAGTCCACAGAGAAATGTTCATGTCACATCTGATTATCTCCAATATTGCAAAAGAGAGAACTGAAGATCAGAGATATTAACTTGCTCCAAGACAGAAAGTCATACAGCTTATGCTACAACTATATAAATTTCATATGTATATGTTGGTTTCCATTATGTCACACAGGACAAAGGAGCACGTACAGGACTGAAAATGTTGATTTCCGGCCACAATAATTGAGGTCTTTAGGTTAGTGTAGCCCATAGGTCTATCACTGGAACCTGAAAGAGGAATTGCTGTTTAAAGGTACTCTGACAGAAATGACTTGAAAATAATTGGATCACTTTTTAAAAGCCATGCAGCACTGGTTATTTCTATATCTGTAGAGAACGCTACAGAATACTAAGAAAGGAGAAAGAGAGTTTTAATATTCTGGGTTTCACATGTACAGAATTGTAGACACTGGGTATTTCTCCACCCAGTATTTAAGGGGGCAGTCTGGCAAACACAACTTTTCGAATTAAGAAATAAAAAGTTGTATAAATTAAATATAGTATTATAATTAAAATGTTAAAGAAGAGAGTTAATAAGGATTTTCATTAGTCATCTTGTACATTTCAGCTTACTAAAAGTTCATTTAACCCTATCTTAAATGGTTGAAGACAGGGTTGGATTAGCGTAGTAATCGAAAAAATAAAGCTTTTTATCTTTTCATGTTTTATTTCTCAACTAATATCCTATACATTTATATGATAATCTAATGTCAAATAAATTTATTTATTTTCTGAGTATTTATGAAAATTGATTTAAAATGGTGCTAAAAGTTTATATTTAGTAAGACAAAGAATATAAACAATTTCATTTAGATATAGCATTTAGTGAGACAATATAAACCATTTCATGTAGATATAGCATACATAAAATCACCTTTTATAGAAGAATCTAAATTGATTTTGGAATAAATTGACATTTTTATTGATTACTTTTTAATTTAAATATTTCTTTAAAAGCCAATTATAATTTAAATACCCTTTCAAAATTCAGGAATATTTTTCTTTTCACTCAGGAATCAAGACAAGGCATTTCCTGTGAGTAAACTTGTATATTTCCTTAGAGAAAAACACATTAAAGAAAAGCTTGACCCTCTAATCTAGCAAGATGTTCTTGAATCAATCACATGTGTCCTGCTCAGCTTCATCAATTATTTCAACCTAATGCTAAAATGGTATTATGGAGGAATATCAGATTTTTAGTGCATGTATTGCTTCCTGCATGTGACTGTTAACCCCCATTTTTGAATCTCTGGAGTATAAAATTGGAATTTACCAATTAATTTAGTAAGGCAGTGGAATTGCAGGTGGCATTATTTTCTTCTTAGAAATATTGTATTTTTATAGAAACTCTTTTTTTCAAAAAAAAGAACATAAAGATTTGAGAGGTGTTTTCTACATGTTCATTTTCTATTTTATGAGAGCCCCTGCAGGGAGAGGGAGCAGGACACAAACGAGGGCTCCACCTCAGAGGCGGGGGCTTCTCAGATGCTTCCAGGAGAAATGTGATGGTGGCTTTCCCTAGTATGACAGCACTGGGGGTTCCAAGAAGCAGTTAGTTTTAGGTATATTTTAGGTATAAGTGGTACCAACAGGATTGGCTAGTGAACTGAATATAGGGTGTGAGAATAAAAGAAGAATGAAAAGTGTATTATGCTTCTGTATGCATTTACTATATATGTTATAATAATTAAAATTGATGAGTTTGCTTTTTCCAAGGATGTTCATCAAAAGAATCAGTACCATGGGAGATGGTAACACATCTTTTAAACACATAAAAAAATTTAACACATTTTTTAACCACATAAAAAGTACTGTTGCAATCTATAGAGTGATTTAATTGCTTTACATACATTATCATGTTTAATCTTCAGGCCATCCTGTAACGTAGAAAATTTTATTCTTCTTGTTTAAGATTAGGAAAATGAGACACAGGACAGTTAGTAGCCTGTACAAGGTCTGTGAGGAGACATCAAATGGCAGTGCCAGAAATTAAACCCAGACACTCTGTCTCCAAATCCAGGCTCTTAACTTGGATGTTTCCCAAATATGTCTTATTCATACAGGTATTTGTCAATTAGAAAGAAGAGAGATAATTATAAATTGATCTAAGATAGCATTTCTAATGTCAGATCAAAAGAATAAATTAAACAAATTGAATTAAATTAGCATAAATTTAAGGGACACTTATGAGTCATTTAAAACTCAATAATCTCTCTAATATTCATAGACTATTACTTTGGAGAGGAAAATATAAAAATTTGACAGAGGTTTTTAAATTTTTATTTCTAGCTTATGTTTAACTTTGGGAATGCATTGCTATTTGAATGTTTTTTCTATGTACCAAAACTTCTATGTATGTTTTTATTTATTTACATTTGTTTATTAAAGTCTATTTTAATGTAAAATATCCTCTATTTTCATTTATCTCAAAAACTTACCCTGCTTTCTCCCCCTCATTTTGTTACTGTATAAGAAAAAAGCTCTGTGATTCAGAAGAAAAGTATGAAAGATTATCTATAGGTGATGCAAAGAAGACTGTAAAAGTATTGATAATGAGTCTCCCTTTTAGAGACTGTGACTGCATAATCCAATAGGGCCAGTAGCCAGTACAATTTTAATTACATATAGGATGATTTGAGTGTGCTTATAAACTGGTGTGCCTTAGAAAAACTTGACTCACACATTTATTTCTAAACAAGTCATAGCTTTCAATTTTAGGGTTATAAAATTTAATCTTTCTCACATGTTCACAGCTTGAGTATCCTAAATTGCAATCAATCTACCTAAATTTAAATCAAATCACACTCAGCTAATCACCATTTGTGTAATGTTTAGCAGGGTAACTGACTTAAGCTACAATTATCTATTAAATTCTGAAAAAAAAATCAGTACCTACCTCATATCATTATAAGGTTTTGATGAGATAGTAGTTATTCTACAAGGTTGTTCATTTATACCATAACAGTTGTCTTTATTCTTTTACAACAGATCTGTCAGTATTGCTGCTTGTTTGTAATTGTTAGTATTGTCTAATTATATATGCTATAATTCTCAGATCCATTTTAATAATGAGTAATAGTAATGAAAGTGTGCCTCTGTATTTTTTCTTGACTTTAATAATTTTTAAATTATGTCAACATAGAGAAATTATTATATTGTGTTATATATGGAACTTTCCAACTATATCTAAGAAAGTTTCAACCTATACTGAAAGTTGCATTTGACCAAAGACTATGTTAATAGCTAACGATTATATTTTTGTCCTTGACCTATTAATATGATGAACTATATTTATATATTTCTGAAGTTTAAAGCATTTATAGACATAATTCACTTGTGTGTGTTGGACCTTTCTTTTTAGCGCTGCTAGATTTCATTTGGTGTACCGAGGTGGAGTAGGGAGTAGGGAACTGAATGAGTTACAGTTGAAGATTCGGAGACAGGCTGAGACTATGTCAAATCATAACTTAATTTTAGGAATTTAATATCTATTTAGAAGGAACTTTGCCTGAAATTCATATTCTAAGTGTGCACCATTTTAGACCACTTGTTTTCTGTGATACATTTTCCTCTCTCTTCTTTTTAGCCTAATGAACTTGCTTAGTTGACTGAGATAAGCAATTAGAAGAGAATTCCTTAATGATTCCATTCTAAATCTAAGACCTCTTTACACTGTACTCTGCCTTCTTCATCTGAAAAATTAATAAAAATTATCTGCTACTGTCTAAGGAAATGAGGGCTCTCAAGAGAAACACATTTTATTACCCGTTTCTTCAGGGAATTTGTTA
The DNA here is from genome assembly GCA_004027715.1 of Plecturocebus donacophilus. Lineage (NCBI taxonomy): Eukaryota > Metazoa > Chordata > Mammalia > Primates > Pitheciidae > Plecturocebus > Plecturocebus donacophilus. The sequence goes on from PVKP010002758.1 coordinate 60,546, forward strand.
TTGCAATCAAATTCTTTTTCTCTCACATCACACATCTTTTTGCTGTTGTTGTTGTTGTTGTTTTTTAATTTTTCTACTGGAAGATTTCCAACTGGTCAGTACTCCAGATAAACGACTCTTTACACCACAATTCTCCCAATACTGTGGGATCCAAAAACCAATTATCAATTTTGATTCATTAAAATCTCAGCAGCATTCAAAATAATTGATATCCTTTTATTTCTTGAACAAATTCCTTTACCTGGCCTCCAGAAAACCGTATTATTCTTTCTTTACAGTCTATTTGACCCCTAAATGTAGCATTCTAGAGCTCAGTCCTTGGAAGGATTGTTTTCTTCCTTGGTCTCAGAATTTCAAACACTACCCACCAGCTAATGCTGAGATTTTCCATTGAAGCTTCAGATTCATGAGTCTAACTGCCACCTTAGCATGTCTGCGTGAATGTCTAACACGATCATAAACACAGCATGCCCAAAATCCAACTCTTGATTTCTACTTCTGTGCCAACAGCAAACAAGCTCCTTACCCAGTCTATCCATTCCAATGAAGGGAAAACTATTCGGGCCCAAAACACAACGGGCATTCTTGGCTCCTTTCCCCATCTCACATTCAGTTCGTTATTCGGTCTTGTTGATACCATTTACACTAAAATCTAAAACAAATCCCATCTCACTATCCCTTCCACCACCCTGGCATCACTGAGCAACTGAACCACTGTGCTTCCTGTCAAGTGAAAATAATGAATCAACTTGTATTAAACCGGTGTTCCTGTGCTGCCCTAGTCAAAGCTACCACTGTCTCTCTTCTGGAATACTGCCATGCCCCTAAGTGGACCCTTGATTTTACTCTTGATCCATCTGTATGCAGAGAGCTCTCGATTGGGTACTCACCTTGTTTAATACTATAAAATCATTTATTTTACATCTCTGTTCATCTCAATGCTTTCTTTTTTATTTTATTTTCTATTTTTGAGCCAGGGTTTTGTTTATAGGCTGTAGTGCAATGGCATAATCTAAGTTCACTGCAACCTCCACTTCCCAGCCTCCGCTGATCCTCCTGCTTCAGCCTCCTGAGTAGCTGGGACTACAGGCATGCGCCACCATACTCGGCTAATTTTTTCATTTTTTGTAGAGATGGGGTTTCTCCATGTCGTCCAGACTGGTTTTAGACTCTTGAGCTCAAATGATTCTCCCATCTTGGCCTCCCAAAGTCCTGGGATTACAGGCATGAGCCATTGCACCAGGCACCCTCAATAGTTTCTAAACACATTTAGAATAAAATTCAAAGTCCTCATCAAACTTATACATTCCAATTCCTGGATACCCTTTGGAACGTTCCTTGTCTAACACTATTCATGTCTGATTAAACTGCCGCAGCATGCTAACTTCCACAATGAGCCTTAAATACCCACATATGCTCCACCTCAGGGTCTTTATACTGACTTTCTTCTACATAAACACTCTTGTCTCAGATTGTTGCGTAATACTCTCTTATTCTCCTAATTTATTTAAATATCTATTAAAATATCAGTGACAAGAAGACCTTTCTTAATACTGTATCAAGCAGATCTTCCCTACTTTGTTTTGTTGAATTCTCCATCCTCAACTTTTGGAACAACACCTGACATTTCAAAAATACATGTTTTTGAAAGGATTAATAAATATTTGAAACAAGACAAAATGCATAAGGGCAAGTTCTGCATGTTATTTAAGTGTCTAGAGAGGCGCAGTGAGTAAAGAAGTTGGGGAGAGGTTAGAAGAGTCCTTTAGAAGTAATTCCTTCCTAGAAATAAGGAGTGGATTATCTGTAAAATGTAATCCTCTTTTATGCCAGAGAAAATACAAATTACAATGTAATATATACACGATTATTTTGTTTTGTTTACAAAAGAGAAGGTTGAAAAAGCACATTCACTGCACTTGGTAACACTGCATTAGTAAGCTACATATGCTGCTCTTTTCAATTTTCGTGACACTTAAGAATAGGTGAGTCACATTTTCAAAAGATGTTTGTCTTTGCCAGACTTCAATTCAGAATTCATTTAAATAAAGAGCAACACCTGCACATTTAAAGTCTGATGTTTTTAACCAATTAGTATATACAAATTTCAGAAATATAGAAGCATCATATACATGAATAAAAGTATGACTTTTTTAATGACTACAGAATTTTTAACATGATGTATTATGAAGTATGATAAGCAAATGACTAAAAATCAAGAATAACTTTATTTCAACCATTATGTACTGTGAGAGTAAAGTCATTTGAAATCTCTAAATCTTAACTTTCCCATGCATACAAAGTAGAAATATAATAATACTTGGTCTATTTAGTATTTTTGAGATCAAATAAGTCAAGGTAATGTATAAGCTTTACTTAAAATTGCTGAATATTTTATATAAGTGAAAGATCATTTTTACATAAAATTCAGTGAATCCCTTTATGAAGATGAGATTTTTGTCACACAGCAAAATGTATAAGCAAATACATAATTGGAAATGACTTCCTGGCCAAAATAGCCTACTTAACTATGTTTTGAGAAAATGTGCAATTTTTATAAGAGGAAAATTCTGCATTCTCATAGTCACCTGAAAAATGGGAAACTTGACTCAGAACATGTAAAGCTTTATTTGTTTGCACGATGTTCAGCAGAAAAAACCCACACTGGTCATTGCCTTTTAAAGATCTCATTTTTTACCTGTCAAATGAGACAGAGTTCAATACACAATTGTTTTTCCACTGGGGCAGTTTCTTGGCTGAGGTGAGTAAGTATGCCAGTGTTAGACAGTCAAAGAATTGAAATGTCCTAAGTAGCATAGCAGAAAAAATTTGATATGTGGCTTCTTGAGAATTTAAACAGTACAAAAACAAACAGGTATTACTATTTAAAAAAAAAATTTGCTTGGCTCAGAGTGGGGGTGGTCTTGGAGATATAAAGAGAACTGCTAGAAGAAAGAAATAATTGGCAAATTCTCCCTTGAATTAAGCAAAGTTTAGCTTAAGAAATGAACAGCTCAGAAGCGGTCTTGTGTTAGCAGCTTAAGCAGTGTGTTACTTGGAAGAGAGGAAGGGGGTTAGCAGTCAGTAAATGCTCAAGCATTTCTGAAATAGGCTCTATCAGAAAAACCTCAGAAACCAGCTGTGCCAGCAAGCAGCACTGGAAACCTGGGAGGATTCCACTTTAATTGTTTCCATTTCTTTTATAAAATGCCAGCCAGCAAAACATTATTAAAAGGCCTATGAAATGTAAAGACAAATAAGGATTCTTCTTTCTACAACCTACAAATCCTGACTGAACAAGATTTTTTTAACCACTGAAGCAGACAGAGACAATTCAAGTACTAGGCTGAATTTTCGTTTCAGCTGTGTTTGGAAAAGTATTACAAGGAATCCAACAACTGGACCAACTGACAACAGACTTGTCTTTTATTCAATAATATTTCTCAAAACCTAGCTTGACTGATTAATGGTAAGGTTAAGATGACCTCTGAATTATCTACTTCATGTTTAGGAAGGAGAAAGAGAAATAAGGAACCAATATAAAGCATTGACTTATATTTCTTTGAATGATGATAATTTCAAATTTTTGATGTTTCTTATTGTAACAATTTGAGGTAAAACTTTATAAATTATCATTAAACTTCTAAAAATGGAAATTCACTAAAGGATATTCTTGATACGAAAATAATAAAAGAAAGTATCGCTCCTTGTACAAAGCCTGAGATCACCCTTCTTCCTTTTTTGAAAATTTCTTAACAATTTTAATAACCATTTGGAAAATCTTCCAAATGCCCTGACCAATTAGTTCCATTTCTTCATAACTTCAAAAATCTTCTCCTGTATGTAAATTCAGTCATCTACTATTATGGTTATGCCTTAGATTTGTCATCACCAACAGCTGCACACCCACATTAATCTCTACTTCAGATATTTCTCTCTCTAAATAACACCTCCAATCCTTCTGTCCTCAAAATCACCTGTGTTCACATTATTTGATTATCTGAATTCAAAAATGATTTACCCTATCACGACTTGTTCCCTATTGACAGTACCATTTTTTACCCTCAATTATCCCCCTTTACTTATTATTTTGCCTACCCTAGATAACACTGTTCAACTTTATTAGTATACTGATTTTCGTAATGAAATTAAAACGAAATATTTAACCCCTCTGAGCTTTAATTTCTTTATTATGAAAATCAGTATACCAATACAAAATTTGGACAACGCACAAATCTTGATTCTCTCCTTTTAACCATTCCAGCACAGTTCAAGAATGATAGGTAGTAGCTACATCCAGCCCGGGTGCACTTTCTCGCTACCTGGGAGCTTTTCAATGTACCTTGCTGTAACATCTTGGCTCCATTCCTCCTGGTGAGCATCTTTGTTCTCATGACTACTTCCAGATGCATTTTGGAAGTTCTTAAATTTGTTGTTAAGGGCTTTTGGAAAACCTGATGAATTCTCCAAAGCTCTTCTACAGACACTGCTCATGGACCCAAAATGCTGCTTACAGCTTCAAAAAAACATTGAGCCATTTGAATCTTACACAATGAATACAGGTAAAGAACTTACGGATTATTACCAGACATTAACAGAAGTCTTGAGGGTTCCTGAATATTATAAAATATTAGGAACCAATCTTAAGTAATTCAAAATTACAAGCACAAAACTAATAACAGGACTTTAGAGTAGCCTAGTGTAAGTGAGAGACCCTGAAGCATAAACTTCCTTAGTTCACGGTTATTCCACTTCTGACTATAAATATGCTGTCTTCCAAATACTACCTTTTTCTCTCGCTCACACACACACACACTCCTCTGTGACTTGGATAAACTAAGAATTTGAGTTGTCTAACCTAAAGAGAACTATGGCTTAGAGTTTTCTGCAGGCTTAATTTGGGGAAGATTTCTAAGTGCCCATTTTTATTGTAGTTTGATCACCCAATCTCATATTTCTTTATGTATTAAAAAATTCTAATTTGCTTTTTAACTGGTTTCAAAAAAGGTAACTATTAATCAATAAATCTAAACAGTATTCAAACTAAAATGACCAAATAGATTTCTAAATAAACAACCTCTTTAGAGTTTTCTTTCATGAAAATTGACTCAGCAATTACTACTCAAAATGCTTCCTTCTCTGGCCCACTAGTTATCGGGAATCTAATATCAATTCCTAAGTCCTATTTATGACATAGCTGTTGAATATCTTACAACTGTCCCTTATACTTTATTTCACATACTACTATTGTTGCTCAGGCCTTTGGCTAGAAACAAGCAATAACCTTATTGCTTAGTTCTTTAGCTTTAGTTTTTTTTCCCTCAGTATTCCATTTTTCATCATCTAAATGATTTATTTAAAAGTTGGCTGATTCATTCAGAAGCACGCTTGATATTAACATTATCTGTTCGGCATCCTCTTTATTTGCAATACAAGTTGAGACTCTTATCTGAAATGCTTGGTACCAGAAGTGTTATTTCAGATTCTTTTTATTCTGGTATATTTGTATATATACAATGAGATACTGGGATGGGACCCAAGTCTAAATACGAAACTCATCTATGTTTCTATATACGTTATACACTTAGCTCGAAGGTAGTTTTATGTGATATTCTTTATAACTGAGTGCATGAAACAGTTTGTGCTCACAATTATAGAAAATATCACATAAAACTACCTTCGGGCTAAGTGTATAAGGTATATATGAAACAGATGAGTTCTGTATTTAGAAATAAGAAATTAAAGGCATCAGGTGTAGAATTTTTCAATGGTGGTATCATGCTGGGACTCAAAAGTTTTTGGGTTTTGGAGCATTTTAAATTTTGGTTTTCAAATTAGGGATGCTCAACCCATATTAAAATATTTAGCTCTAGTATGTATTAAATGTTTACCGTATGCTGGACATTTGTCATGCATGTTTTAGTTTACTGATTATAAATACTTTTAGCACTCTTCTTTTACCATGAGGAAACTGGGTCTTAGAAGCCACTTGACTTCAACTATGTGGCAGCAGTATGTGCAAGTGCTAGCCGTTAAACAAGGTTTATCTTATTTTCAAGATCTCGTACTTAACTGTTACGTTATATATTGAAAACAACCTTCCCAAAATTATTTCTTACAGAAAAATACCATCGTGTTTCCCGTGATGCCAAATTAAACTTCTGCATGTTCACCCTCCTCATCCTCCGTTTATCCATGTTCAGAATTTGGTCCATCTTTATACTGGTATCCCTACTGTTCCTTCCCCTAATAGTAAACATTATGAATTCCTGAGTTCTCACCACAAATTCCATGTGCTTCATAGCCATTTTCTTTCTCTCCTTAAATAAAGTAATGTCTCCCTCCTCTAAACTACCTTAGCATTGTAATCTATTCTATGTACCTGACCTGTATCACTTTTTCATCTTACGTTTTAACTTTCTTTATGTGTTAAACTTTGCTTGTTTAAATCCGATGGGAGCCCCTAGAAGACACAATTTTTATCTGATTTATCTATCTGTGCCTCCAATTACATAGTGTCTTCTCCCTGGTAGATGCTTATTAAATATTATTGAATGAATGGACCAAGCATAGACAAATGCTTCTTCTACTCCATAAATCTTAATACATTAAGTTCTACTGGCCTAGATCCAAATTGTGTTCAATATTTTTTATGGTTTCTCACATCCAAGTGCTGTAATCATTTAACTATAGCAGTAATCATTCCTTACTCATAGTCCCATGGAACACTAGTCATAATTTCCAGGCTTTTACAAGTATTCCAGGATGCATGGTATTACCTCCTGTCACTAGCACTCACCACTACCTAAAGCACAATACAAAAAAATCCAGGCCCCAATGCAATATAAGTGATGTTACTGCAGTTTAGGGATTGCCTTCAGATTATCATTTGTCATCACCTGGACACTGGGAATTTCAGGAATTTATTCCACATTCTGATTAGGTTAGAGGAAAACAATACAAAGCAATAAAAAATAAAATAAAATGACAACATAAAAACAATCATAGAAGTGACTTTTTTTTAAAACTGAATACTTTTTTGTTATACTTTAAGTTGTGGGATACATGTGCAGAGCGTGCAGGTTTGTTACATAGGTATACACAGGCCATGGTCATTTGCTGCACCCATCAACCCGTCATCTACATTACATATTTCTCCCAATGCTATCTGTCCCCTAGGCCCCCACTCCCCAACAGACGTTTATGTGTGATGCTCCCCTCCCTGTGTCCAGGTGTTCTCATTGTTCAACTCCCACTTACAAGTGAGAACATGTGCTGTTGGTTTTCTGTTCCTGTGTTAGTTTGCTGAGAAATCATCATTCTCAGAAGTGACTTTTTGTATTCTTTGTCTAACATGGATTTAATAAGAAGTGTATGGTCCTGGCTCTCCTCTTCCTTCTGGCATTTGAACCTAAAATCATGTTTTAGGTATTTAAGTATTTAGTGGGAAATAGTAGGTGACACTATTCTTGTGAAATAGGACCTCCTAGCCTGCGGTGGACTCAGAATTCTCTAGATGTTCTGAGAGTCAGCAATATGTTGTGTTAGCTCTGGATCAAGTGGGCTTTCCAAGGCTTCTGTTAGCCTTAACTTCATACCTCACAGCAGATTTTAGAGCTTGCCAGGCTGAAACCAAAGCTGTAACTCAGGGTTTGAAAAGTTCTTGATCTGTTTTAAGCTTGGAATTATTTTAACCACTACACGTGCTCCAAAACGTAGAACCATTTTTTGCCTCTCCTAAACTTAAATTTTAGCCAGATTTCACAATGAATCTGAACAATGAGCTCCACGGTATATTAAATGTAATTCAAAACAGATCTACATTCTGAGTTTGGCTACTGAAACATATTTTTGTTTATCATTTTGATGTTATCTTATGAACAGTGTCATCAGTAATTTTCAAAATTATGTGTAGTCACAAAGCAGTACTGTAGGCCATATGCAGTCAAATATAGTGCCGGATGTTACGGTAACAAATGTAATCGAAATTGGTTCATATTAATGATTTTAGTTTTTGATAAAAATAGAATCATATTTAGCATATTATCAATAAAAAGTGTCATATTGTATCATATAATTGATTACTTATTCCTGGAAACAGTAAATCATGAACTGAAATGAATATATTATAGGACTACAGTTAAGTCTGTCAACTAAAATTTTAAATGCCTAATTTATACTGTTAAATGTTATTATTTTTCACATTAAGCCTTGTTCTAATGTTTAACATCCTTCAGTTGAAGTAAATAGTAAGTAAATATTTAAACTTTCAAGCATACGTTGAGGACATATCTCATCTTATATTCAGCGACTAATTGTAATGACCAAGTAAGAATTTCATTAAAAATTAGACACAATGCTACCAATACTAACATAACCCCTCAAGTCATCAGTGAAAGAATGATTCTGTGAGAATACAAGAATCTCGTCACTACACTGCCAGCATCTGACAGGTTTATTCTCTCTGATTTATAAAGTACTTATATACAAAGATTATATACCAAAGAGGATGAGAATTGCTCACACTTAATAATAATTCTATGTTATATGTAGTATTTTAGTGTTTTTCCTAAGTTAATCCACTTAATCCACCATAACTCTATATAAGTATTATCATTAGTTCCCATTTTACAAATGAGGAAATGAAGATACAGTCAGATTAAGAAACATATTCCAAATTATACAGGCTATTAGTTTGGAGCTGGGATTTAAACTCAAGTAATTTCTCTTGTGTGGCCTTGGTCGATTCCTCTCTACACCAGAGGGAAGAGCAATGTCCAAACACCAGAGGACCACTGGTTGCTGTATTAGTCAGTGTTCCACAGAAATCAGAATGAATAGGATATATGATGATGTATAAAAGGAGATTTAGTATAAGAACTGGCTCATGTGATTTGGAAGGCCAAAAAGTCCCACCATCGGCTGTTGGCTAACTGGAGAGCCAAGAAAACTGGTGATATAATTCAGTCTGAGGTTGAAGATCCAAGACACGAGAGATTGCTAGCATAGTAATTTGGACCTAGAGTCCAAAGATCCAAGAATCAGAAACTTTAACATCCCAGAGCACCAAGAATCAGAAACTTTAACATCCAAGAGCACGAGAAGATAGATACCAAAAGGAGATAAATTTGTCCTTCCTCCTTCATTCTATTTAGGCCCTCAAGAGATTATAAGACACCTGTCCTCACTGGGGAGAGCGGATCTTTCTCTTCTTTCTTTTCTTTTCTTTTCTCTTTTTTGACAGAGTCTCGCTCTGTCACCAGCCTGGAGTGCAGTGACGCCATCTCAGCTCACTGCTACCTCCGCCTCCTGGGTTCAAGAGATTCTCCTGCCTCAGCCTCCCGAGTAGCTGGGACTACAGGCGCATGCCACTACATCCAGCTAATTTTTGTATTTTTAGTACAGACAGGTTTCACCATGTTGGCTAGGATGATCTTGATCTCTTAACCTTGTGATCCACCCACCTTGGCCTCTCAAAGTGCTGGGATTAAAGGCATGAACCACTGTGCCCGGCCGGTGGATCTTCCTTTGTTTTTTTTTTTTTTTTCAAATTATACTTTAAGTTCTGGGATACATGTACAGATCGTGCAGGATTGCTACACAGGTATGCACATGCCATGGTGGTTTGCTGCATTAACCCCTGTCATCTACTTTCTATACTCAGTCTACTTGATTCAAATCCTAATTTCTTATGAAAATACTTTCGCAGACCTACTAGAAATAATGTTTTACCACCTATCTGAGCATCCATTAGCATAGTCAAATGGACACATAAAATTAACCATTACAACAGCTTCCTTTACTTAGGGGTAGTTGCAACTTCTAAGACAGTGTAACACAAAACAGCTAACATACCTAACTACATTTTTGTTTAAGGAGGCTTTATCCATTCCTGTGTGTAGGCCAGCATAATTTTAGAATGCTGAGATAATATGCAAAAACAGCAATCATGTGGTTTTAAAAAATATCTCCAGGATTAAAGAAAAAGTATGTAAACAACTATGTTTTGTTAGAAAGTTATAGGAGCATCATGACCTGACCAAGGACAAAGAAGTGCCCAACCTTCCTGGACCCTTGCTTGCACCCAGATGTCTGTAATCATCTGTCCTCTCTTGGCCCCAACCCTCTTCTCTTCTACCTGCCATTAAGAGAAAAAGAGCCTGGAATTTGTACTAACTAAAGATGTTACTTTAGGACACTAGTCCACCATCTTCTTGGTTTGCTAGCTGTCTGGATAAACCTCCTTTTCCTCCCATTAACTCTTGTCTCTTAAGTTTGGTTTTTGAGCAACAAGCAGCTGAACCTGAGTTTGTTCACACTTCCAACAGATCCCAAGGTTTCCAGGTCCTGGATGCTGGAATTTCCCTGCAATGGCAGTAAAAAGCAGGCACTTAAGCTCAAACTCAACAATGGCCAAGCAATCTGTTTGTACATGTGTTCTCATCCTGCCCCCAAATAAAGGGAGGACATAGTGGGGCCAGGGAGGGGAGGGCAGTGGCAATCAGCATTCCTCTGTGGGAACATAGTATGCTCATGTTCAGCTCTGTTCTAGGATGCGTCTTGGCAAAATGGCAAAGACTTCAAAACCTGTACATCAACACACTGCCTTTTGTTTCTCTTTCTTCCTTTCTTTCCCCTTTTGGTACTGTGGTAAGAACGTTTAACATAAGATCTACTCTTTTAATAATTTGTAAGTGTCTGAGTTTTTATTAACTGGGCACAATGTATATTATACAGTATTGTACAGCAGATCTCCAGAACTTGTTTATCTTGCATAACTGAAACTCACCAAATTGCAACAATTCACCATCTTCCTCTCTCTACTGCCTTTTCATTCTATGTGGTACCATCAGCAACAGAAATATGCATCTGTTGTTCACTCTGAAATTTAGCAAAGCAGCTATCACCATTGGAAATTAGTTAGAAAACTTTCCTGACTACAATAATAAAATGTGAAAAATAACTAGCTTGGATGTCTTGCAACAATTAGTCTATGTCTGGACATTCTTTCTTAATTTTCTTCGAGCAGCAATTATTACACTTTCTCATCAGCATAAATGCTTTATTTCTGTGCCTTGCAGTATACTTATTTTACAATCAATCTTAAACATATCCCAGTTTTGATGCTGTGCACATGCTAGTAATTGTCATCCCCTTCTCTCCAGTGTAAACATTTTCTTTTAGCGCTAAATCTTTTATTTATTAGGTTGAATCATATGAAATCATCAATATTTGAATATTTTTACCTACACTATAACAATATTTATGGTAAATCTAAGAATTGCCTGTTATATTTGGATATTTCAAAATATCCAAAACTCATGGCTGTGATCAAATATATAATTTCCCTTCTCAAAACTGTTTCTTTTCTAGTGTTTCCTTAGAACAGCACCATCTTTCCATTTGTTGGACTAGAAACTAAGAATTCTCCATGTGACCTATCTCACCATGCAGGTCTAATCCATCAAAACTTCTCATCTACTTTACCTCTTATAAGTGCCATAAACACTTTCATTCCTCGGAATACGTATTGCTAATGTCTTAGAGAAGGCAAATTTTCTTTCTTTTTGGAATTAGAGCACTAGATTAACCTACTAGCCAACCTGATCCCAATCTTTTTCCCCATGGAATCCAGAGAGGTATTTTCCAAATGCACGTCTGATCCTTTAACTACCCACTTTCTCCCCCAACCATGTGCTCTCAGAATAGCCCACTTTGCCAGTCTCTTACCCTTGTTCTCTAACTATCCACATGATTTTCTTTCGGTTTATGCAGTGGATACTGTCTCACCTTCCACAGGATGTTTGCAAATTTTGCTTCCTCTGTTGGAACATGATCTACTCCTAGCTTCCTCTGTTCTTTTCACCTAGTTAACACACACTCATCTGTTAGTTCATATCCTGACATATCTTGGCCCCGCAGAAGTCTGCCTCAAGCAACTTTGTTTAATGCTGTTATGAGGTTGAGTTACTCTTTCTCAGACCATGTAGAGGTGGCTATAATGGTACAATCAGTGTATTTTTTACTTCATGTTCTTTCTGACTAGACTTTAAGACCATGAAGAAGGACACTGCTGATTTTGGGGTACTGAAGCTGCCTTTGCAAAATTATAACTGAGGAAATTATGACAGTGAAAGAAATCAAAGCTAACTGACTCTCTATCTCACTTCTAAACCTTAAGCTGCCCTTGTTTGTTCCTGGGCGTGGGCTGACCTAACTTTGGGAAGGAATTCAGTTCATGGTTTGACTATGAAACAAAATTGATAACAGCCCTTTCCCAAAAAGACTCCCTTCTTTCCTGGGGTCCAGCTTGCCTTTGCAAGACTAACAAATTAGCTACAAGATTAGAAATTATGATTTAGGGGTCATGCAGCCTCTGGCTCCAAGAGTCTGAACCTCCTCACTTTGCTTCTGGGGGTAACATCACTATCATAAAACCCAGATCAGTGCTTGAGATACGTTGCAGACCCTGCACCCGATGGATCAGCTGACACCACCCAGACCAGTAATCTGGCACAACCAGTTCTGCCATCGCACCCAGGAACAGAAAAACTACCATTCCAACTCCAAGCTGATCAGTCAGCACTCCTCACTTCCCAAGCCCCAAGCCATCAAGTTATCTTTGAAAATTCTGGTTCCTGAATGCTCAGGGAGACTGATTTGCATCATAATAAAACTCCGGTCTCCCTCACAGCACGCTCTGCCTGAATTACTCTTCTCTATTGCAATTCCCCTGTCTTGAATAAGTCAGCTCTGTCTAGGCAGCGGGGAAAGTGAATCAATTAGGCAGTTACAGTACCATGGTGCCCCATGAGCTCAAGGACAAAAGGCAGTGCCTGGCACAGAGTAAAAGCTCTAAAAACAGGTATTGGCAAATAACAGTATCGAAGCATATTAGATAAGAATAAGGTTGTTGGTTCTTTCTGTACTTTAAAATTCTGTCCACACCCACAGTTTTTTTGTTTCTTACTTGCTCTGTACAGATCAATTCACCAGATTATTAATTTTCCTTCTAAAATTCCCAGTATATTAAGCTCTGAAGGATCAAAAACAAAGATTCTATGTTTACCATGCCTTAATTCTAAATTAACTGTGCCCTAATTTTCATGCTTCAATAACATAGCTTTGTTTTGTTTTTCCTAACCTATCTCCAAACTCAAGCTATGGGAATTATGACTCCCCTATTACCCTGTCAGCCTCCTTTTTGTAGTAAATGAGATATTAAATTATTTTTATTTTGAATGTTAATCTAAGTTACATGAACTAAATAATATAACATGTTATCTGCATTCTTATATGTGATATTCTTAATAACATATTTTAATTTTTGTGGTTCATTTAAAGATTATATATTATAGGAAAGAACAAGTCATATATTACTATATTTTATAATGATCATTGCATTGCAACATAAATTTTCATAAGTCTAAATTGTCAAAATTTCTAAAGAAATAAAAGACCCGTGCCTCTCTTGTACCCAAACCCGCCAATGTATAGAAGGGGACTCTCTGAGGTGCAGATCGAAGGTATTTCCAGCAGAGGGGAAGAAGAGCAATCATTGTATTGCGCCTTTCTTTTCTCACTAAAATAGGATTGTTCCCTCTGGTGCAATTTCTAGTGCTTCTTTGTTTCTGGTCCAGTTTTACATGACTTAAGCAGTAAAGCTAGTATAACTTCCCTAGAGAGATAATTTCCTGCAGTTTAATAGATTTTTTTATTAGAACGCTTTTCCCTGTTGATCAGCCATTATATATATATATTCATTACTTAATTTCCTTCCATTACATATGGTCATTATGTAAGAAGAAAATGTTCAAAGTTCTAATTCATAATGTTTATGATAAAAAGTAATATATTATCATTAGCAGTAGCAATATTATTATTATTTGGATACCCTAAGTAAATGCTATGGGCTTGGCTTTACTTGAATACTCTGTATTAATACTATTTTTCATCTTCTTAAATAGAAAGTGGTGGGAGAAATTTAATAATTTTGATTCAAAAGGTAATTGAATTGTCTCACTGAGTTATGGAGATTAAGTTGAATACTTCAAAAAGAATGAAATGTTACCAAATACTAACATGTAAATAACATATGCTAAATAATAATCAAATTATTTAGAACTAGTTCATAATTTTATTCTGCCCATCTAGTCAGTATTCTTTTGAAATTTGTTAACTGACTCCTCTGAGCAGAACAGAATTATAATTATGGATTTATGACACAATGACAAATCACAATCACAAGCATGAGCACAACCAACAAGCTTTTCATTCATTGCACTGCATTTAAATGTCAATCCAATAGAACTTTGCCTGAAACACAAATAAACATCCCCTTGTTCAGCAGAACATAAAGCTGATTCTATACAATGATTCTGATCAGTGAGAGAGGATAGCAAAGGGCTGAGGGATGTTAGATGGCAGGAATGATATTGATTTATGATCAATGTAAGTACTTTTTGTTTGAGATGGTGTCTCGCTCTGTTGCCCAGGCTGGAGTGCAGTGTCGTGATCTTGGCTCACTTCAACCTCCATCTCCTGAGTTCAAGTGATTCTCCTGCCTCAGCTTCATGAGTAGCCATGATTAAAGGCACTCACCATCTTGCATGGCTAATTTTTGTATTTTTGGTAGAGATGGGGGTTTCACCATGTTGGACAGGCTGGTCTTGAACTCCTGATCTCAAGTATTCCACCTGCTTCGGCCTCCCAAAATGCTGGGATTATAGGCATGAGCCAGTGTGCCCAACATAAATACTTTTAATAATGGACTAGCTTAGCTTTACACATGCTTTAGACACACCAAAATGAGATAAAAGTAAAGTAAGAACATAAAATTGGAATATGCTCTCACGTAAGACATGATTGTTTATAGTTGTACAACTTAGGTAAACAATATAATTTAACTGCCTTTTGTAAATATCTAAATATGCAAAATTATTATATTCTCTTAACATAAATTGCATTTTATTTCTGTTATGTTTCAGTGTTGTAGTACACAATTTAAAAAACTGTATCAGTTATTTTTATTAGGGTATATAATATCAATAATTATAATTGCAAAGGTTTTATTCATGGCTAGAAAACAAGTTCTGACAATTTCTTAATCATCTCTGTAAACCTGTGCCACATACTTAGTAAGAAATTATCCTTTGAACTGTTTTATCATAGGGCTGTGCTCCAAATTATAATTACTTTGATGAAAACTGTTCTTTAATTTGCAGCTGGATGGTGATTATCATCAGGAGGTCCTATAGATGATATAATAGAAATCTGAATCTAAAAATTCTAAGAAAAGCATCCCAAAAGGATAAGTCATCCTTGTTTGGAGTAGCTAGTTGAGGTTAAAGATTTTGACTTCTCATCAACAATTGCTGAACAATTTCGAAATAGTATAGATAAGGTAAAATTGCCAAGATGCTAAAATTTGAGCTAATGACAGCATTCTAAACATATTTTACAAAGGTCTTTGGGAATATACATTCCATAGTAAAACACCATGACAAACTCTTTCAGTTTGGAATTCACTAAGTCAGTAAAGAATGTACATACAGAGAAAACATAAGAAACATTTTCTTCAATTCCTTCAGTTTCAGTTATAAGCTCTTCAAGGATAGATTATCAACTAGATTTTGCATTACCCTAGACATTAAAATATGATCTGAAAAATCACTAAGTAAACAAAAAACAAGTTGTTGAGAATCCCTGTCTTCACACATTTTACTTTTTATGGGACTTAATGTTATCATAAACAATTTATTACTTATAATATCTCATCTGTGTATCATAAAATTAAATCATATATGTTTTCTCAAATGCTGTCAGAGCATTGCATTGTTTGATTCTTATTATCTTTTTTCTGAAGTTAGCATTTTTACAATTTGAACAGTTTATCAGCCAACATATATTTATTGAACACATCTTTACCTGGTTATGTGCTAGGTCCTGGACATTCATTGACAAACAAAGCAGAAGTCTCTGACTTCAGGGAGTTTATGGTCTAGTTGGTAAAATAATGCAATAAAGAAATAATCACAGTTAATTTGAAGTGTGTAAAATGATACAAAAAAAAAGGAGAAGGGCATAGTATTACTATAATTGAAGAAAATAAAGCTTAGTACAATTGCCTTATTTCACCAAATAAATATATCCAGAAAGTGAATGATTCAGAGCTCAAACTTCAAAATACTTAGTATCCTATAATCCACATAATACTTAGAATCTCTGAGCACCATCTCCCAGTAATATGCCCTCATTCAGAGAGAACATAAACAATTAAGGAGGATTATGGAAATATTATTTAGCCACTTCCGCCAGTCTCTCCATATAGCTGACACCACAATTGTAATCCATAGTTTTTTTAAAACTGTATGTGGCTCATATATCATTTTTCTCTTTGGAAAAGAGTATCAGTGCTACTCTTTGGACATATCCTAGCATATTTGAAAATTTTTGTAGGAAGAAAACAATTTTCCTGGGCCATAAACACTTAAGCTTTATAAAAATAGGAGCTATGCATTTCTTGTCCACTGTTGTTACTTCTACCAATTGTGACGTTTGAATGAAAGAATCAAGTATAAGAAAAGAAAAAAAAAAAAAAACAGAAGATAAAGAATCACATGCTAAATGAAGGTCAAAGTTGAAAAAGATTTGAACAGAATTGTTATGCAATGCTCTGGTAACCCATTAGTGTAACGCTTGTGTATGTTAATGTGGTTAAGGAGAAGGGTTTTTGGTGTTTTCCTCACTCCATATAAAAATGAACTGACATTACTAGTATACTCTGACAATTGCTGCATATTGAACATACATTATGTGTTATGGGCAAACAGCAAAGTCCAGTATTGAGTTTGACCGGTCCTGAGAAGCAGCATTTCCTGATAAGCAGGGAGATTTTTTCCCCCTACTTATGTCATGGAGGGAAAGACAAGAAGAAAGAGAGGAAGAAAGGAAGCATAGAAGCTGGGATACTTGCATAATGGGAGACAGTCTTCCAAGTTATATTCTGTTAGGATTTTTAAACTATTATTATTTATACTTACAACCTAGTAAATTCTTATCATTTATCACAATAGCTATTGGTTGCCCCAAGCTATTTCAAGAACTGAAAAAGAACTTTATACTGATAATTTATGAGAATAAGAGATTATACTTTACTTAGAAGAGAGTGATAAGACTTGGCAGAAATAAAATACCGTGTAGATTTTTTGAAATATAATCATATCTTGTTTAAAAGAACACATTTGTCAATGAAAATTAAGTCTGATAATCTTTAGAATAAATCTGAAGTCTTGTAAAGTAGTATTTCTCTTCAAGGCAGGACTTCATAAAGCTTACATAACAACTTCTTTTCATGAGAATATATGCTTAAAACTAAAATTATTTCTGAAAAATGCAGAATTATAACAATGGTTGCTCATAGGCCTTGTCCTCCCCTTTGAGTGCAAGTGAAAAATCTGTGAAAATTGTGAAATACTTCTTCTATTATTATATTATACTCTGTGTCAAAAACAGAGATTATCTGGGTAGTCACACTCTCTTCACAGGAGCACACAAAAAGCAAAAAGTTTTCTTTAGTTAGTGGCAGGAAGAGACATTAGAGAGATTTTAAGCACCAGAAGAATTTCAGAGGCCCCTGTTTTCTTGAATTTGGTAGGTGCCTGTTCTGCGGTGAGCAGGTATAGACAAACCTACTCCCAAAGGCCAAAGGATCTGAGATGTCGAAGAGAGAGGCTGAGAAATCCAGTTTCTCAGGAGAAAAAAATAACAGGAAATTACAGGCAGAAGCCATGTCTCAGGTGGCCGTGAGATGGTGGACACCAGCACCCACCCTCCAGAAGATGTCCTATAGCAAGTTTTTGGGGTAAAACACATGCAGTTGGTTATGTCTCAGACTTTCTTGCAAAATCCTGACAACTGGAGAGGTTAAATAAAAATCTTTATGAAGGGTTATCTACACTACAAGCAGTACTTCTTTATAAGGGGTTATCTATGCTATAGAAACACCTTGGCATACAGGAGTCAAACATGGGTTAGTATAGCAGTTTTGCTTCAAGTTGGCATCACTCTTGCCATACAACAGGCTGTTTCCCTACAAGGTTTCATTCAAGGATCAGAGACCAGCCAGTGGAGTTAATTCCCAGCTAAAAGCCACATGAAAAAAATGGAGTATGCACACACACAGAAACTCATACATATACACATGCTCATACAATCATGCAATTTTCCAAAATAATTAAGATCTAAATTTGAATCATATAAATAAAAGGCTTCTCCAGAAATCTGCCTTTATTTAGAATTATTTGTATGAGTAAATATGCTATAATACATTGTCTTATAAAAAAACACCTTTAGATCAAGGCATTATTTCTTAAATTTAATCTTTCCTGTTTTTTAAAAGGTATTTTATTTCCAGACTACAATCAATAGAAGCACAACGATGCCTTTTATTAGTCTTATCAGGTTAACATCATCAAGAATAAGTTCTTATTTTATTCCCACTAATCCAACACTTGACTGACTTCTCAATACTTTTAACCAAATCGTGGTAATACCAGCAAACTAGCACTCAGAAGAACAACAGAAATATCTACTTATATTTGGATCACATCTTACAAATTCTGAAAAACTTCATATCCAATCTATTTTGCAATTAAAAGAAATATAATTAAACTAGCAAAGCACTTTTGAATATTATATTATCAAAATAATCTTATGTAATATGTTCTTAGTACCTTCATTTTGCAGAAGAAAACTGAAACTGAAAACTAAAGAGCACTGAAAGCTTATATAAATGATCTTTATGAGTCAAGCACTAGCATATTGAAGAGGAGAAATGGGATTGCAGCAAAAAATTAAAACTTACTTTGAATTATCTTACAGTGGGAAAACTTCTAGGTTTCAGGCAAGATGGTTTAGCCATATTTCTTTGCCTACTATATCCTCAAAACCCTGAAATATTAAACATTGTCTTCCTTTATATATTGCTTTAAAAAAATCCAATCTGTGGTTGTGTCTTTAATATTTTTTACTACTTATCATAAAAAATTTACTGAGTCTACTACTTCACGGTCAGTTGCAGTGACCATGTAGATAACAGATTCAATTATATTTTTCACTGATGTATGTTAATATTTTATGTGATATATATAATTATGATTTGTTATTTTATTTTGATATAAATCTGGTGATAATATGTATAATATGTGCTCAAATATTGTTTAGTCATTGCATTATAAAAATAATTCCTAAATTTACACAAGTATTATTTAAAGGTAAGAAATGATTACTCTCTTCAATGCTCCTGTGACACTACCCACAAAGGTTAATATTAGAGTCAGAGATGTTGTACTGTAGTAGATGAAACTTAAGACTGTAAAATAGTATTCAGGGTTCTGAAGTTCAATAAAGCTGTGATCATATCAGCAAAGTGGAAATAATACTGCCTCCCCCAGACTGGTAGTTATAAGGATTGTAAAAGGTGGTCCCAGTAGAATGATTGGCACATTGTGAGAGTATAATTAATATTAGCTTTTGCTTTCATGATTATTGGTGGTGGTGGTGATTTTTATCAATTACGTCTATGTGTATCTTGTCTATTATTTTTAGTATATAGTTTTACTCTAATGCAAAAAAAATCAAAAACTTCAGAGACAAAATGTGACAAAATACAAGACACTTTTATCAGAATTAAATTGTGTAAACCAAACCAAAGTGCATATGTGAACAGGCACACAAAGTCTTTATAGGGGTTAGCCTTGTTGGAACTGGATAAGCAGTCTCCATACTGCTGTTGTCTTGAGTCTTACACTGCAGCTTGGCACCCAGTGGGCAGGCAGTTGTTAAGAGTATGTGAATGTAAAATAAGAACAAGGACAATCTGGAACCTAAAAGTATGAGTTAGGACCTGCAAGGATAGATTGAAACCTGTGTCAGTTCTCACCATGTCTGATCCTGAAACCTGTGATTTTGAAAACAAAACAGAAAGGCTGGCACCTTTCATTAGGTGGCAAAAGGCACACCTTGTGCAGGAGTCAGGAAGGCTGAAGGGAAATTCAGGAGAATATAGATTACAGAGTAGTCACAACCTTGACCAATGCCCCATAACAAAATGAGGTAACCCAGCAGCTTAGCCACAAATTGTGAGCCGCAGAATGGTTGCTGTGTAACTTCCCCCTTTAAAATTTCACACAAAAATGTTCTGTAGTGCACTGTACTTAGAATCATACATGGAAGGGAATTCAATGAAACGTAGTACAACCCAGTCAAACTGACATATTACACAGCCACCACACTAGCAAAGATTAAAGTAAAAAAGATAAGATCTTCCTTAGATTGTTAGAAAAAAATAAGTTTCTTTTTCCAAAAGCCAAAAGTGACATTTTGCCTTATACAAAGGGGATGGAGCAGTCAGAGATCCATTATTTCCATATGTCACTAAGCCTAGCTCAGGTCTGTTTGCTTTATTTCCAAGAGAAGTGAGATAAAAGGGAGAAAGCAAAAGATGGTCTTAATATTCCAGAGTATGATTTTCAATTCTTTATAATTTCATATTTTTATGCAGTTATTAACATAATTCTATTATCAAGTTCATGAATAAGCAACAGTTTGACAAAGTTTTTCATGAATACCAACTATTCTATTGAATATATAAAATTATAATTAAAATATTAAAATTTAGCTTACAATCAGATAATTGAGCCAATAATTATGCTTTATTTTTAACCCAGATTTGTTTTTGTATTCTCAGTATTATTCTTTAATTATCACAAAATCTAAAGATGTATCACATATGGAATACTATTTTTTTTATACTGGAAATAAACTATTCTTGAGACTAAGCAATTTAAAAAATGTTCTCTCCCTTTTCTTCCAATTTCAAATAGATTCCAATTTAATCTTACTCAACAGATTGGCAGAAAGCATTAAGCAGACACATTCTTAAGAATATTCAGCCCAAGTCATGTTTTTTTAATGTGATAATTACAACTGGGTATATCAATAGAATGATTAGCTTGAGGCTTTAGCAAATACTGAATCATATTCTACTCTCTTAGTAATAACATTGTTATTTGATTCCCTTTTTTTCAATGGCTTCACTAATAACAAGGTATATTATTTATCTTATAATGTGTTTTGTCTTCAAGACTAAATTTGCTATTAGAAAACATTTCCCAATTAAAAAATATTATTTCCAAAAAACGGCCAAAGCTTAAAGTGAAACAGAGATTCTGTTTCATACTCCCAAGAAGTACTGAAACTTAATTTTATCAAACACAAAATTATCTTGCTTTAAAAGTGTATTGAATTTGGCTAATAGTAGTGTGAATGAAAGCTCTGGACAAACCTCAGTAAAGATGAGAGATAGAACAGTGCAAAATGATGAAGCCAAAGTCTAAAAGTAGAGTAAAATTAGTAGAATCACTAATCTGCTACTTAAAAACTCAAGTGTTAATTTCATCAGGATAACTTATGGGAGAATGGTTTGGGTAGTAGACAAGAAAATCATAAACTCCTAGAATAAATTACTCCATTCTTTTATAAATTAACCAAATAGTCAAACTTTATTGCTTCTTATTTTTTTCTCTTCAAGCTCTGGTAATAATTAAAGCTAACTATTACAAAAGGGACAACTTAGTAGTCAATGATCTTGATGAATTTCAAAATACATGGGCAGAATTTCTTAGTGGTATGCATTTTATTTCTATTACTTAACCATCTTTCTTGGTATAATTCTGAAATTAAGAAATTTACTTAATTGCACATTTGTAGCCCATGATGATATTGCTTTAAATGTATGATTTAGTCCAGGGCAAACTAATTTTCTGCAATAAAACCCATTTCTTAACTATGAAAAAATCTACTAAATTTTATCCATCATAATTGATACGAAAACTTGCTTTGTGAGCAATTAAGATTTTCATAGCTTTCTTTATGAGTTATAAGGATGACTTTTACATTTTTACTATTAAGATGCTTTAAACATTTTCTGATATCCTTGTTATACCTCGGTTTATATATTATAATGGTGCTTATAAAAAAGCAGCAACTTTTGATAAAGTCAGAATGATGTTCATATTATTAAATCCAAAGAATTAAAAATATGAGGCATTTAGTACTTGTATGCTGGTAATTGCCTAGTTAATAACAAGGGAAAGAGAGCACGCCATGTTGGTTTTAGGGAAAACAGCAAACTGGATAATTTTCAGAAGCAGAATTTTGAGTACAAAGAACAGGTTGAGAGAGAATAAATATTGTATGATATCTTTTTTGAAGTGTAAATGTATGCAAGAGACCTTATATTGTTTAATTATGGTAACAATGTAGTGAACTGGAGTTATAAAGTACAAGTGAAAGTGGTCGGAAAAAGTAGTTAGAGGATTCAACATTATTTAACAGTAAGTCAGTTTTTACTGTGTAATACATTTTTTTTAGATTTAAGAAATTTTTACAATAGTTTTTTTGTTTCTTTTCTGTATTTTCTAAATAGACATCTGCAAGAGTTTGCCAATTGTATAATTAGAAATACACAAGAACACTCTCATTTCTGTCATCAACCACAGATTCAAGAGGTTCACAAAACTTCTTAGGCTTGATAATTCACCAGCAAAACTCACAAAACTCACTGAAAGCTGTTGCATTAAAATTGGCCAAGGCAAAAAGCATATAGGGCAGAACGCAGGAAAATGCCAATGCCATGCTTTCACTGTTCTTTTCCTGAAGAATCATGACTGTGTTACTTTCAAGCAGCAATGTATGACAACACTCATGGAATTGTGCCAACCAGGGAAGCTCACGTGAGTCAGTGTATCCAGGATACTTATTAGGGTTCCATCTCATAGGTCCAGCTGACTGCCCACCTGGCTGCTCTCAATTTCCAGCATTTCAGGGGACTAAGAGGTGCCACAAGATCCAAAAATCCCACCCTAAATCACACTGTTGCCTCACTGGCTGTCCCAGGGTTCCCAGGCAAAGACACTTCCATAGGACATGAAATTACAAGGGCTTAGATATTACCTCCCAGAAGACTAGGACAAAGGTTAGAACTTTCCTTGGCCAAGGTTAAATTCTTTACTATACATCTCAAGAAAACAGCACAAAAGTTATAAATTATCTGAGAGATTCATTACGGGTGAGTTTAATTTTCTGTAATGTTTAGATGTTTACAGTTAACATATATTCTTTCTGCCGTAGAGAAAAAAGACTCTTTCCAAAAGAAAGAGAGAACTTTACGTAATTCTGACATTGGCTATCGGCTGTCATCCTGGAAAAAACACTAGTCTAAGCATTTTGGCCTTGGCTTTCACACCAGTGTAAATACTCAAACACTTTACTAATCAATAGATTATTTACATGAAATACTTTCAGAATTAACTCTTTTAACCGACACTTTTAATTTCAGTATTGGCTTTATATAAATAGAGGTAGTTACTTGAGCAGGGGGAAATTTAACTTTGATTTGAGAAGCTATGCATAGCTATTAATTTTTAATTTTTTCATCAATTTTATTTCTCCAAAAATTTAAATCAGATACTTCTAGAAGGAAGAGGCTATATTTCACCTGCATGTTCCCCTCTTTTATTTATTTTTCTAGCCCCAACCCCACTACCCGTTGTGTATGTGAGCATGTTGATGTGTGTCTAATTCAAATACATTAGTTGTTACAGTATGAAAAGTTATGTCTCAAGGGTGGATCTGTTGCTCCACTCTTGGCAAAGTCTGATCTTAGAGAATGCATTCATTGGCCTTCTGCACCAAGAAGACAATAGAAAAAATAAAAATAATGTGTAATGACTGACAGATCAGAATCATTTAGTTTGGAATCTGAGAAATTATATAAACTGGTAGTTTTTTGGAATTAAGTAAATTCATAAAAGCTAAATATTTGCAGACCAAAGAAAAATCAAAGATATATTTGGAAGATATATTCTACTTTTGTTGTTGTTGCTGTTTTGTTTTGACTGAATCATGTCAAATATTATTAGATTTGTCATATCATAATGAAAAAATAGTATACTGTCATCATCCTCAATTTGACACTGTATTTGATTCTTACTGGGTATCTTTGTATGTGAATAAAAGGAGAGTAATCGCCACTTCCCTTTCCCAGACATTAGAAGAATAAAAAAAGAAAGTTCAATTGCAGCCTAAAAAATTGACCCTCAATAAATATGTTAAATTTTGAACTGCAATGTAAGGACATCTTTCCCTTGATTGCTTAAAAACCCATGATAAATTTAAATGACTTGAAATATTTGTAAGTCTCTGTGGATAAAGGAAGTATTAAAGACTTCTCAAGGTATTTCCTAAACGTTTTATCTTTGGAGAATCTATGACATATTAGGAAAAGTGAAATAGAAAGAACAACTGATAACAAGAGCACCAGATTTAAGCTAGTAGATTTCAAAGGCAATTTAACGCTGTGCTGATAAATTCTTGTCAGCATTTGTCATTCATCAGGGATTTTACAAGAAAAAAAGGCCCTGATGTGTTCTTTGAGGGTTCCTGGTGCAACATAATAAATCTTTTCAGGATGGTGGAGCCCAAGGTGAAAAGGATACAAGAACATGGACTTTGATCCTGGCTCTCTTGCAGAACAAAGGAAAATACTGGAGAAGATGCTACTATCTCTTAAGAGTTACCCAGTAAATAGCTGTGGAATAGGATAAAACTGAATTGAACTATTACTTGCGAAGTCATTTTAACTGCAGTACATAGAGGAACAAGCACAATTGTCTTCTTGGCTTTTTTAATATTTCTGATGTTTTCTACAAATTGAAGGATATACTATGTGTCATAGTTGATGCTAAGCATGTTTGGTTTTTTTTAGAAAAAACATTAATTGAATCAGTCAAAGTATAGGTATGAAAAATACAAAACAATATAAAATTAATAAATGTACCTTAAAATGTTTTATTAAAACCGTAAACAATGCCAAAACTTAAAACTTCAAGGCTATACATTTTGTTCTTAGATACTGAATGTAGATCCAACTGATTATAGATAATTACTATGCTACTCTTGAACTGAGCTACTCAACTTATTAAAGTTCATCTTGTACTAGGAAGAGGTTAACTGGAATGAAAGTTAACAGATATATCTGTTTTTAAATAATAAGTCTTAAGAGTGCAACTATTGTATATTCAATTGTTATAATTTGATTTTAAAGAAGAAAATGTAAAATAGGAACGCATTAGGCAATTTGTTAAATGTTTCAGAACTATTTTATTTTTAAAACTTTTTTGGAGTATTATGCCCATTTTATTTATTTTATTTTTGTTTTTTAACTTTTCTTTTAGAATTGGGGGTACATGTCCAGGTTTGTTAAGAAGATATATTGCATAATGCTGAGGTTTTGAATAAGATTGAACTCGTTACTCAGGTATTGAGCACAGTACTCAGTAGACAGCTGTTTAGCCCTTGCCCCCTTCCTCCCTCCCGCTCTAGAACTTCCCAGTGTTTATTTTCCCATCTTTAAATCCGTATGTACCCAGTGTTTAGCGGCCACCTGAAAGTGGGAACATGCAATATTTGATTTTCTGTTTCTGTGTTAATTCATTTAGGAAAATGGCCTCCATTAATGTTGATGATCATTATTTTATAATAAAAGTAAACTTTCTTCAAACTAAACAATTATAGACTACACCTACCCTTGCCAATTTACTCCAGCACTTTTTAAGCCTCTTGAGCCTTCTGGCGCAGTGAGTCTTATCTTTTATTCACACAATTATATAAGATTCGGTCTTTGGGATTACCAAGGGAAACGAGAGACAATTTGTCCTTTATCATGAAGCTTACATTTGAGAGCTGCAAACTCTAAGCACAAAGGACTCTGTCCAACTCACCATCCCATCCCCCATCTCTCAAACACAAACACACACACACACACACACACACACACACACACAGACAAATCTCCAGCATAGCTATGTATGCTGTGTCCCTAAAATAACCCCAGCTCTTCTATTAAAATGCCTGTCTGAGAAAGCTCAATGTTGCCAAAATAATTTGTTTATTCCAGCCAAAATCTGACTGTAGGCCACTGACCTCTCTTTTCTTAGAGCATTTACTTTAGAAAACTTGCAATTATAAATCGTTTCTTTTCCCCTTTGAGATATAAATCTTCTATAGTCCAGAAATGTCTTTCTCAAGGACTGGGAGTCACCCCTTTGAAATGTGATCATCAAGAAGGATAGGCCCCGTCTTCTAGTCTCTGTGAGACTGTAGGGACTAACCTTCAGTAAGGGACAATTAGCAAACACAGATGGCCTAATCACACTGATCAATCTCCCTCCTTCCCTAATGTCTTTCAATACCTTAACTTTTTTTTTTTCAATTGTACTTTAGGTTCTGGGGTACATGTGCAGATCATGCAGAATTGTTGCATAGGTACCTACATGGCAAGGTGGTTTGCTGCCTTCATCCCTCCATCACCTATATCTGGTATTTCTCACTACTTTATTCCTCCCCACCCTCTCCACCCCCCGCTGTCCTCCCCAGCACTCCCCCCAACTGACAGCAGTGTGTGATGCTCCCCTCCCTGTGTCCATGTGTTTTCATTGTTCAACACCCACCTATGAGTGAGAACATTTTTCTGTTCTTGTGTCAGTTTGCTGAGAATGATGTTTTCCAGCTCAATCTATGTCCCTATGAAGGATAGGAACTCATTGCTTTTTATGGCTGCGTAGTATTCCGTGGTATATGTGTGCCACATTTTCTTTATCCAATCTATTGTTGATGGACATTTGGGTTGGTTCCAGGTCTTTGCTATTGCAAACTGTGCTGCAATGAACAGACATGTGCATGTGTCTTTATAATAGAACAATTAATAATTCTTTGGATATATACCCAGTAATGGGATTGCTGGGTCAGATGGAATTTTTATTTCTAGGTCCTTGAGGAATTGCCACACTGTCTTCCACAATGCTTGAACTAATTTACACTCCCACCAACAGTGTAAAAGTGTTCCTATTTCTCCACCTCTCCAGCATCTGTTGTCTCCAGATTTTTTAATAATCCCCATTCTAACTGGTGTGATGTGGTATCTCAATGTGGTTTGGATTTGCATTTCTCTAATGACCAGCGATGATGAACATTTTTCATGTTTATTGGCCTCATAGATGTCTTCTTTTGTAGTGTCTGTTCATATCCTTTGCCCACTTTTGAATGGGTTTGTTTGTTTTTTTCTTGTAAATCTGTTTAAGTTCTTCGCAGATTCTGAATATTAGCCCTTTGTCAGCTGGGTAGATTGCAAAAATTTTTTCCCATTCTTTTGGTTGCCAGTTCGCTCTAATGATTGTTTCCTTTGCTGTACAGAAGCTCTGGAGTTTACACACCTCAACATTTACAAAGATTTTGGCCTTTGTTTTTGTGGAGTTGAGCTTTATATGGGAGGTTATATGGAAGGCTCTCTCCACTACTGAAGCAGTTAGCATAGTATCTGTCTTGCCACGTTTAACAAATGTCTGGCTATGTTACTCTTTGTGGTATGGCAGTGGAATAAATAGACATTAATCGAATAAACATATATAATGCTGTCACTATAAGTTATGCTAATCATGAAAATAGCAGGGTACTATGGTGAAGAGTAAAAGCAGTTCTCTTTAGTGTTGGATTGATCAGAGAGGTGATTCATGAGTTGAAGCATTAAGAAGGGAAAAAAATCATATAAGTAGGCAGGTACATAGAACATTTTATGTTTCCAGGCCTAGAAACCTAAAATGAAAAATACAAAAAGTAAGCAAGAGGCTTGGGTTTGTTAGGAACGACTTATGATCTTAATACTTTAGCACAGACAGAAATAAGGCATAGTATAGCTGGATAGTTAAGTGGGGTGCAGACAATGAAGTACCATCTTGGTCATTTAAAACGTCTGTGCTTTATTATGAATGCTTTGGAAACCATTGAGGGAAAGAAGTGAAGAAATAATTTAGTGGTTTTTTTTCCAAATTTTCATAGTATGCCCTATGTGCAAAATAAATGAGAAGAGAGCAAATGTATAAGTAAGAAGAGCTTCTAGGATAACTGGGCTGTCTAGGTGATTAGAATGATGGTCATTAAGAACAGATAGCTTTAATGTATGTTTTTTTAGCCAAGAACCATCAATTGGATATTTGGGATAAAGGAAAGGAAACACTTAAGATATTTCTGAGGTTTCTGGCTTTCATCTCTAGAGAAATAATTATTCCAGTTCTTGAGATAAAGATTGGCTTACAAGGAACAAATTAAATAAATAAACAAACAAATAAATAAAGTAAGGCATTCAATTTTGGATGGGCTAAGTTTAGAAATCTATGAGCTATCCAAGCGGAAATACCAATAGCTCAGGGAAAATATCGTGGCTGGAGTACTACATGTGAAAATGTATGGTTGGTATTTAAGTGAGTAAGATCATTCGTAAGTTACAACAGAGGGAAAAAATGATCTGAGTATCTGAGTCATTCAGAGAAGAAAGATGCTAGAAAAGATGATGAGTGAAACAGGAGGGATACCTGGAAAGGAAACCTCTGCAAACAGCAGAACAAATGTCTAAGAGTGAGTGTACTGTCAATCCTGTCAAATGCCACTACTGAGTCAAATACAAGAACTTTAAAATAAGCATTAGGCTTGATTAAGGCAGAATTAATCCCTGACCTTGATCAAAGCAGTTTCACTGGAGTTGTGAGTGTTATTTCTGAGGTCTCTGTTCTGCTCCATTGGTCTGTGTGTCTTTTTTGGTGCCAGTACCATGCTGTTTTGGTTACTGTAGTATTGGGGTATAGTTTGAAGTCAGGTAACATGATACCTCCAGTTTTGTTCTTTTTATTTAGGATTGTCTTGGCTATATGGGGTCTTCTTTGATTCCATATGAAATTTAAAATAGTTTATTCAAATTCTGTTAGAATGTCAATGGGAGTTTGATGGAAATAGCCCAGAACCAGATGAATTTACAGCTGAATTCTACCAGAAATGCAAGGAAGAGCTGGTACCATTCCTTCTGAAACTATTCCAGACAATTGAAAAGGAGGGACTCCTCCCTAACTCATTTTATGTAGCCAGCATTATCCTGATACCAAACTCAAAAATAACACAACAAAAAAAGAAAACTTCTGGCCAATATCCCTGATGAACATCTATGCAAAAATCCTCAATGAAATACTGTCAAACCAAATCCAGTAGCACATCAAAATCTTATTTACCACAGTCAACTTTGCTTCATCCCTGGGATGCAAGGCTGGTTCAAAATATGCAAATCAATAGATGCAATTTATCACATAAACAGAACCAAAGACAAAAACCACACGATTATATAAATAGATGCAGAAAAGGCCAGTGATAAAATTCAACACCCTTTCATGCTAAAAACTCAATAAACTAGGTATTGATAGAACATATCTCAAAATAATAATACCTATTTATGACAAACTCACAGCCAATATCATATTGAATAAGCAAAAGCTGAAAGCATTCCCTTTGAAAACCAGTACAAGACAAGGATGCCCTCTCTCACCACTCCTATTCAACATAGTATTGGAAGTTCTGGCCAGGGCGATCAGGCAAGAGAAGGAAATAAAGATATTTGACTAGGAAGAGAGGAAGTCAAGTTGTCTCTGTTTGCAGATGACATGATTTTATATTTAGAAAACCTCATCATCTCACCCCAAAAACTTCTTGAACTGATAGGGAACTTCAGCAAAGTCTCAGGATACAAAATCAATGTGCAAAAATCACAAGCATTCCTTTACACCAATAATAGGCAAGCAGAGTCAAATCATGAATGAACTCCCATTCACAATTGCTGCAAAGAGAATAAAATACCTAGGAATATAGCTAACAAGGGATGTGAGGGACCTCTTCAAGGAGAACTATAAACCACTGCTTAAGGAAATAAGAGAGGACACAAACAAATGGCAAAGCATTCCATCCTCATGGATAGGATGAATCAATATTATGAAAATGGTCATACTGCCCCCTTTAGCATTTCTTGTAGGATAGATGTGGGGTTGATGACGTCCCTCAGTTTTTGTTTATCTGGAATTAAACACTTTATTTCCTCTTCATTCTTGAAAGATATTTTCATCAGATGTACTATTCTAGGGTAAAAGTGTTTTGCTTTGTTTTTTTCTTTCAGTGCTTTAAATATGTCCAGCTGCTCTCTGCTGGTCTATAAGGTTTCCACTGAAAAGACTGAGGTCAGACGTATTAGGCTTCTTGGATTAAATCTGCTTGGCGTTCTGTAACCTTCTTGTATTTGGATATTGATAAGTTTATCTCGGTTTGGGAAGGTCTCTGTTATTTTCCCTTTGAATAAATTTCCTACCCTGTATCTTTCTTTTTTGTATCTTTAAGGCACATAACTCTTAGATTTGCCCTTTTGAGACTGTTTTCTATATCCTGTACATGTGCTTCCTTTTTATTTTTTTTCCTTTTACTGTGTGTTTTCAAATAGCCTGTCTTCAAGCTCACTAATCTTTCTTTCTGCTTGATCAATTATGTTAACAGACTCTAATACATTCTTCAGTATGTCAATTGCATTTTTCAAGTCCAGAATTCATGCTTTTTAATAATTATTTTAATCTCTCTGATACATTTGTCAGATAGAATTCTGAATTTCTTCTCTGTATTATCTTTAATTTCTTTGAGTTTTTCTTAAAATGGCTATTTTGGATCACCTGTCTGAAAGGTCACATATTTCTGTTCCTTCAGAACTGATCCCTGGTGCCTTATTTAGTTCATTTGGCGAGGTCATATTTTCTTGGGTAGTCTTGATGCTTATGGATGTTCTTCTATGTCTGGGCAGTAAAGAGTTAGGTATTTATTGTAGTCTTCACAGTCTGTGCTTGTTTTCCACCATCCTTCTTAAAAAGACTTTCTAGGTATTTGAAAAGACTTGGATGAGGTGATCAGAAATTTTGATCACTGCAGCTCTGTCTGCACTGGGGGGAAGCCCAAGCCCAGAAACACTGTGGTTCTTACAGACTTGTAGAGATAATGCCTTGGTGGTCTTGGATAAGATCTGGACAAATTCTCTAGATTACCAGGTAGAGAATCTTGCTCTCTCCCCTTACTTTCTCCTAATAAATACTGTTTCTCCGTGCTGAGCAACCTGGAGCTGGGGATGGGGTGACACAAATACCCCTGTGGCCACCACCACTGGGAATTCACTGGGTCAGACCTGAAACCAGAATTGCACTGGGTCTTGCCTAAGGCCTGCTATGAACATTACCTGGCTACTGCTGTGTTGCTCAAGGTCTGGGGCTCTACATTCAGCAAGTGATAAAGGTGTCCTTCCCTTCAGGGAAGTGAGTTCACCCATGCCCTAGGCAGGTCTAGAGGTACCATCTAGGAGCCACAGACGAGTCAGAAATCTTGAATGTCTGTTTGTTCTATTGCACCGCCGCTGAGCTGGCACTCAAAGCATGAGACGTAGTCCTTCCCACTCTTCTCTCCCCTTTCCACAGGCAGAGGTGCCTTATCACATGGCCTCCACCCCACAGGCCCACAGGGAGTACTGCTAGGCTACCACCTATGTTTCCTTAAGGCCCAAGGTCTCTTCAGTCAGCTTGTAGTGAACGCTGCCTGGCCTGGGACTCCCCCTTCAGCCCAGTGGGCTCCCTTCTGTCCCAGTGCAGATTCACAAATACCATCCAAGAGCAAACGTCTGGAATCAGGGACTCTAAAAGTCTACTTTGAGCTCCATCCTCTGTGGCTGAGCTGGTACCTAGGTGCAAGACAAAGACACCTTTTCTTTTCCCTTTACTTTTCTGGAGCAGAAGGAGTCTCTCGCAATAGCCACAACTGAGAATGTTCTGAGACTTACCTGAAGCCAGCAAGTCTCAGAGTCTCGCCTAAGGCTTACGATATACTATCTGAATATTGCTACTGGTTACTCAGGGCCCAAGTCCTCTTTAGTCAGAAGGCAATGGGTCCTTCCAGGACTCGGTCCTTCCCTTCAAGGCAGTGGGGTTCCTTCTGACCCACAGTGTGTCTAGAAATGTTGTCGGGGAGCTAAGTCTTGGAAAGGAGCCTCACGACAGACTGGTACCCTAACCTACTGTGGCTGCGCTGGTCTCCAAGATGCAAGACAATGTCTTCTTTACTCTGTTTTCTCCTATCCTCAAGCAGAAGGAAGGAGACTCAGTTGGAGCCTCCACCTGTGCAGCCCGGGGATAAAGAGGGCAGGCACAAGCACTCCCTTAGCCACCATGGCTGGTATTTCAGTAGGTCACATGCCGTTCCCCAGTCCACTGGCTCTGAGCTCAGTTCAGCCCTAGGACTTGCCTAGGAATTGCAGTCTTAGTGGCCTACACTGCCTTTCAAGTTTATTTTGGAGCCCCAGAGCACTTCTGCCTGCAGTGATAGAGTTTCTACTGCCGGAATGGGCAAGCATCAGCTGAATCCAGCCTAATTTTGCTTTCTGCTATGGCAAACCAGCACTGGGGTCAATGCAACATCTCATAAGTCTATACTCATCCTCTCCCAAGTGCTCAGATTCTGTCCCTGTACCACATGGCCACTGCTGGGGTGTGGTAGATGGGTGGCATCGGCAATTGAAGACTGTTTCCTATCCTCTTCAATGCCTCTTTTAGTGATATGGAGTTAAAACTAGGTACATTCATTATATTTAAATGTCAAATTGGTCTCAGTTGAAATCACTCTTACAGTTATTCTTGAGTCTATATTTGTTTTAATCAATCCTTAAAAGTATTTCTGCTTCCTTACAGCATTTCAATGCACTTGCAAATTACATCACTTCGGAAACATTTGGTTGAAGTTAAAGAAATTCCACATTAAGCAGCTTTAAACAATAAGGAGAATCAACTGAAAAAAAAAAACAACAACAGCAAAACATTTAAAATTCTGAAAAGTAATGTGCATTACTGTTATTGGATCTAATCATTCAAGATAAAATATATTACCCACTATTTTGTAGGGTTTAATTGATATGAATTGAGTCACATGTCAATCCTTGTTTCCAGGAGGCATATAAAGCAATAATTGGCTTGGGCCTGATTTATGAACAAAGGGCTTCAGAGGGAGATTGGCTTACAACCATGAGAGACAAACTTTGCATCTGTGTTCTGATCTCAGATGGTTCTCAGGCAATTACTTTATTTCAAATCAAAGGGCGAAGTTGAGAATGTTATTGAAAAGGTAAAACAATGTTTACAGCACCTGTGACTCTTCACTTATATCTAAACACTTAAAAGTATATATTAGTGCATGTGTATTCAGGTTTTTAAACACATACTTAAATTTAGCAAAGATTAATGTGTGCCTGGTTGTTAAAAACAATACTGTTTTTGAATACAATTCATACTTGTTATTTTTCTTGAGGTTACCATCAAAGAAAAATGATGTTTACAAAACATAGAAAAGAATTGAATAGCACGTGGTTTTATCACATAGATGATTAATATTCAAAATTCATTTTGATAACATACAAACATACTTTTTTCACACAAAATATCTAATTTGAACAAATATGTTCTCCAATTTGGTATAGTTAACACATTACCAATGTAAATTTGGCAATGAACCAACATTGAGAAGAAAGTAGCAACAAACCAAGACATGTGCTTGCTTTGAAATGACTGATTATGGCAAAAGTTTGATTATTTATTGCACATAAAGTAATGCAAGTAAATTAAAGTTTAATATTTTTCTTTTATTTCTGCATTTTTCTCTCTCAAACAATAATAAGATTCTTTTTATACTTTATTTGAAAATAAAAGAGCATAAAGGATTCAACAGCCAAGCAGAATAAGGATTAGATTAACAACATACATTAAATTGTGTTTTCATCTGAGCTATTTTGGTAATTTCTCTGCCAAGTAAATTTCTCTGTTGTGTTAGTAGCAAAGGTAAGTTATTATAAAATAGCTATTTTGCAGAAAATAAACTTTCTGAATAAACTCTGAAGCACTCCCCTCAAAAAATCAATCTGTGCTAAACAAAATATTATCACTTTTACACTGATAATTTACAAAGCACAGTCATAAATAGGGCCTCATTTTTATTTCTTATAAAATTCCAGTAAAAGTGATCTTCCATTAATATTTATGGATGAGAAAATGGAATCATGGTTATTAAATTATGTATATGAGATAACAATAACAGAAAGTGAAGCTGGAACTGGAATTTAGACTATTAATTAAATGTCGAAGGCACCTTTCTCTACGGTTGCATATGTTTATGCCTCCAACTTATATCTTTGAAGAAGATTTATTGTATTTTCACAAACAAGATTATTAGATAAACTTTAGGCAATGCTAATACAAATACACAGTGGTATAAGGAAGAATAAGAGAAAATAAACAAATACAAAATATCAGAAGTATGATGGAAAGGGAGTAAAGATCATGGCAGGTGGATCAAAGGAGTTCAGAACAATTAAGCCAGTATCTCCTACGTGCTTAAAAATAAATTCTGTCACTAGAGGCCCATGTTAGCTCAGCAGAGAAAAAAAGAAGTAATGTCACTTCTATGGAGTTTCCCTATAACTTGGCTTTCTGCTGGATGTGAGTTTTATGAAAAATTAGGATTTTATGAGAGTTTCACCAAGACAACATAAAACTATTACAATTTCTGACATGAAATGGTCAAAAGAGAATGTACCCTAAGTACCTGCAATCAGAGTAAAATATTTAATGTTTCTATTCCATAAGAAATTCTCTGTTATCTGGATATTTCTAAGGGGAAAATGACCATTTCCTCCAGATATAGTAAAAATAAATGCCATAGATGAATAAACGTGACAGTGGGGTAAATATGTCCCTGGAAGAACAGAAACATATTTCTATTGCTTTTGAAGATAGCTTTGAATATGAAGTTACACATATAATTTTTTTAGTTTAAAAAAAAGGAGTAAGTAAAAGCAGACACTTTGTTTCTCCTGGTTGTGAATAATTTGACCATAGTATTTCTAGAACAAAAAATCAAAAGGCAGCCTAGTAAGGTTCCATTGGATGCATGTAAGGAGGAAAACACCCAGGTGTAATGGAACATGATCAGGATCATGATTGGAGTAAATATAATAATTAGAATTCCTCATCCAAATCCAACTTCCAAGCTAGTTTGCACACCCTAACCACCTGTAATAACATGGAGATTGGGCATTCTTTAAGAATAAATTTATAGTTATCTTATGAGTAGCCTCTGTGAATCTCACTCCAGGCCTTCTATTAAGAGACATCACACCATTTAAGAAGATAACAGTACCATAGTTTTATTTTCTCTGTATTCTCATGAGCATTTTTTTAAATTAAAGCCATTCTAACAGGTGTGATATAATATGTAATTGTGGATTCATTTTGCATTTCCCTAATGATTAATGATACTGAGCATTTACTCATGTTTCTGTCGGCTATTTGTATGTCTTCTTTTGAGAAATGTCTGTTGAGGCCCTTTGCCATTTCTTAATTGCATTGTTTGATTTCTTGCTATTGAGTTGTTTGAGTTATTTACATATTTTTGATATTAACTCCTTATTTGATGTATGATTTATAAATATTTTCTCCTGTTTTGTGGGTCATTTCTTCACTTTGCTTGTTTCCTTTGATGTGCAGAAGCTTTTTAGTTTGCTGTCATCTATTTTTGCTTTGTTGTCTGTGCTTTTTGGAGTCACAGCCAAAAATTTATTGCCCAGACCAATGTCATAGAGCTTTTATTCTATCGTTTTTTCCAAGTTTTAAGTTCAAGTCTATATTTAAGTCTTTAAATCATTTTGAATTGATTTTTGTAGATGGTGGGTGAGGTTAAATTTCATACTTCTGAATGTGGATAACCAGCTTCCCCACATCATATGTTGAAGAGACTGTCCTTTTCCCATTGCTTGTCCTTAGCAGATTGTTGATAGAAACGTAAGTGGGTATGGCCATTAAGGAAAACAGTATAAAAGATCGTCAAAAAACTAAACAAATAAAACTACCATATGATTCAGTAATACCTCATCTGGATACATATCCTAAGATATTGAAATCACTTTGTCAAAGGGATATCTACACTTCTATGTTTATTATAGCATTATTTACAATATCCAAGACAGAGAATCGACATAAGTTTCCATCAACGGATGAATGAGTATAAAGAAAGTGTGGTATATATATATATATATATATATATATATATATATATAATATATGCAATAGAATACTATTATTCTGAAAACAGAAAGAAATCCTCTCATTTTCAACAACATGTATGAACCTGGAGGACATTATGCTAAGTTAAATGAGCCAGGCACAGAAAGAGAAATATTGACTGATGTCATTTATTTGTGAAGTCTAAAAGAGTTGAATTCACAGCAGAGATGACAACGGTGGTTATCAAGGCTGGAGTGGTAGAAGAGGGAGACAAGTAAAGGGGAGCTATTGAACAAAGGGTGCAAAGTGTTCAACAGACAGGCTGAATACATTTTGAGATATATTGCCAGGAATGACTGTGGTCAATAATAAAGTGTATATATTTAAAAATGACTGAGTAAATTTCAAATGTCTCACGATAAGAAACAATAGGAAAGCAAGGTGATAAATATGTTAATTCACTTGATGTAATCACTTCCTATTGCATACATATAACAAAACCTCACATTTGTACCCCATAAATGTATACGATTATGATTCCTGAATTTAAAATAAAATTAATTAAGAATTGTGGGGGGGAAAAAAAGATAAAAGTAAACTCACAGGGTAAAATTTCAAGTAATTTGTATACTATGGAATATTGGTCCTAATGTTAATTCCTAGATCTCTACACTATCACTGAAGATTACTGGTGGGTGGTAAAATGTACAGATATCTCATGACAATATAATTTTGATGAAACTCTATTTTACATTAAGCTGAGGAGGAATCTGAATCTACCCACTGGTTACTCACTAAGTCCCTAATTATTGAATAGACACAAAATTGTTTAATTTCTGTTATAATCTTTAAAATGGCTTCCAAACTTGTAACTACAGTATTATAACTAAAGGAAAGACCACTTGAGTATTATGGCCTCTCCCTACAAAAATAGAAAGGCGATAGCAAATTATCGTGTTCCTGGAAGATTGCACTGAGTGCAACTACCAAACAAATAAAAGATTCAGGAGTGGTAATCTTTTATTTAACTTTTCTGATAAAATTCATGAAACTCAGATACTTTCTGGGGAAAAAAAGAGGAATTTCTTAAATTTAATGTCTAGGTATCTGTGATCAAATACATTGCATATATGGTCTTTTTTCTGGAGCAATTTCATATGGTACTTTTTAACCTCATATGTAGGATAATGATTTGGATGATTATTTCTTACTCCTGCAAATCTTTGCATTTAAGTGACAAGAAGAATAGCATATTTTGGGGGTCCTAGTGCTCACTACTTAAAATGTGCTCCATTGAACTACCTTCAGACTAAAGTGTCTATGGGACTTTTTTTTCTTTATTACAGTGATTATTTCATATTGGTATATAGTTTAGGAAGTGTAAATATCTCAGATTGCTTTATAATATACATATTTGAATGGAATATAAATTGAGTTTTGAAAAAATAAAAGGTTCATTTAATTAATTTGTCAGTTACACTGATCTAAAGAATGTCAGGATATTTACTTCAAGACAAAAAGCAAGTTATTTTCCCTTTTACCTCTATCAGCCAAACACATTTTAATGAACAGATCTCTAGACTTTAGAGAAAATATATATGACATTTGGGTTTTTTCTTCAACCCATTACCAGGGGAACCCAACACACAAGCTGCCTGCTTTGATTGAGGTAAAAGCTAAAGAAGTTTTATCAGTCCAGGCTAGAGGATTCAAAAGACTGCCATTTGGATTCTATGACCTTGCTGACACTTGGCTTAAAGTTTCTATGGTGGTTATAAATTCTACACATATTTCAAAGAAAACCACTATAATCTATCTACCTACCTACATATTTATATCCACATATCTCACTAATATATTCACTATGTCTGTATACCCCTAGTATGTAGACAATATTTTCCACAGAGAAAGCATTCAATAAAAACATGTTAAATAAATAAATAATAAATAAATGAAGAATACACTCATATTTCTTCTCAATCTATGGTATAGGTTAGATACATATAGTTACTAATTCAGAATGATAGTTTATGTATTCTCAATGAATATCTGTTGTGGCTATAAATCAAGAGTTAAAGATTTCATTTGTATTAATTCATGTAGATAGAACTTACCTGACTGTTAAAGTCAAGTTGATAGTAACCATGGCAAAAAACAAACAAAATGGTCCATTTACATAATAGGACCAATTACAAAATGTGTGAACTCTACAGGAGCTCAAAGCTCTCCCTTCTTCTATTTCTTCAAGATGAGGAGCAGTGTTAATCAGATCAAAGGCAGCCCTGGACCACATGCTACAGGAAAGAATTGAAATGAATGCTTCTTGTAGTAGATTTCTGTCAATCTGTTTTTACAGGTCTTGGATGTGAGGGGAACTCTTAGTTACTTTTTCTGTGTGGGTTTTTTCTTCTTTCCTTGGAATCTTTCAAATAGTCAAAAAGATAGGAGAGGGCCCACACTCTCTGTGGAAGAAAGCAGCTCTTTTGTACCTTTAAAAACAACCATATAACAGGTCGGCCCAAAAAGTGTTATCTGGGATAACTAATTTAGGCCTGCTTATGTTTAAGTAATCAGGAAAGTTAACTTATTTATGAATCAAACTAGCCCACCAAGCAAACTTCAGAGGCCCCCAGTAAAATGAAGCAATTAATTTATTGGCATAGCCCTTCCATTTGAATTTTTATTGACTACAGGCAACTTAGGAGTGTCCAGTCCTGACTACCTTAGTCACATATGTTTCAGTGATGAGTGATAAATAAGGTTTGTTGTCACACCTCCAACTCAATATAAAAGCATATTTCTTTCATGAAGCTTTTACTAACAAACAATTGTTTTAAATTAAGAAGAAAATAAGACTGCAGTACGCCAAATATATAACTACCCATTGGAAAATGATGCAACTATCAAGCAAATAAAATTTAGAATGCAGTATTAACTCTAATTTTAATATAGAAAAGAGGCAGGAAAATACTGGATAGAAGAGGGTGGTTCCACGGCAAAGGCCTCACTCTCAATCCTGGAAACCATGGTGCTAAATGAGAACCATTATCCCTTTTTTCCTGCCCAAATGTTACCATATTGGTCTACCCCGCCCCCCATCCTGTGCCCATATACACTCCAGACCTCAGCTGCCAGAGGCAAAGGCAGCCAAAAGTTGAGAGGAAAAGAAGCAACTGAGCATTGGAGACTATGAATAAATACAACTTAACTTCAGATGGCACAAAGTTGGACAGGAGCCTGGCCAGAGAGCTAGACTTCAGGGAAAGGTTACCTTCTTCCAGCACCATCCCCTTTCCAGCTCCCCTTCTGCTGAGAGACACTTCCACAGCTTAATAAAATCCTCTGCATTTATCACCTTTCAAACTGTTCATGTGACCTGATTCTTCCTGGATGCCAGACAGGAATTTGGGACACACTGTGTGTGGGAACCCAAAAAGGCTGTCCCACTGACTCTTCACTGAGCTGTTTAACATTTAGCCATCCATGGACAGCAAAACTAGAAGCATTAATTGTAGCACACCCCTAGATGCTGCCATGGAGTTGGAAAACAAAAGTATTCTCCAGGCCACAGCATCTGCTTCTCTTCCTACTACCTGTAATTTCATCCTGTGTTTACTATCTCCATGTGCCTTCTCTCCCATTTTCTTCCCTTCCTTTCTCATTCTTTTCCTCCTTAACCATTATTTTTTTCCTCTCTTCTACTTTTAAAAAGTTGCATTTCCTTTCACACTTTTCAAGGGAGGAAGAGTATGAGCTATTTGGGGACACAGTACCAAGAAGAACACCTTTAACCTCTCCTCACCTAAAAATAATTGAAAATCTTCAAGAAATGACAGCATTTGAATTGTATTCTATATTGAGGTTTATGTTAAGGTCAGAAATCTGGGATGAAATTTTTCTAGCTTAAAGCAGAATAAAAATGCCAACCTGCCTCAAGTCTTTACTTTGAATGTTATCTTAACTTGCTTGCTTTTAGGATATTTCAATTGTCTAATATAAGTTTCTAATTAAAATGCTCCAAC
This sequence comes from Plecturocebus donacophilus, assembly GCA_004027715.1. NCBI lineage: Eukaryota > Metazoa > Chordata > Mammalia > Primates > Pitheciidae > Plecturocebus > Plecturocebus donacophilus. The sequence goes on from PVKP010002758.1 coordinate 100,630, forward strand.
TGTGAAAGAGTTTTGATTGTACATTTTCATTTTCCAGCATTAAATGTTTAAAAATATATCTGCCTGTAAGTGTCACCTCATCTCTTCCTAAAATAGACAACATACTTGACTATTATCCTGGGGCATTTTCCCTAATGTGAAACCAAAATTGATGGTTGTATCATCATCTACTGTGTTGCATTTAAATTCTGAAGCCTTCCCGGGCAGCTGTTTTAGAACATAAATTTTGGGGACCCTCTGTATTTTAATGTTTTGATTACTGCTTCTGTTCACTAGTGTATTAGTCCATTTTCATGCTGCTGATAAAGACATACTTGAGACTGGGAAGAAAAAGAGGTATAATGGACTTAGTTTCACAGGGCTGGGAGGCCTCACAATCATGGTGGAAGACAAGGAGGAGCTAGTCACATCTTATATGGATGGCAGCAGGCAGAGAGAACTTGTACAGGGAAATTCCCATTTATAGAACCGTCAGATCTTGTGAGACTCATTCACTATCACGATAACAGTGCAGAAAGGATTTGCCACTGTAATTCAATTACCTCCCACCAGGTTCCTCCCACGAAACACGGCAATTGTAGGAGTTACAATTAAAGATGAGATTTGGGTGGGGACACAGCCAAACCGTATCATTCCATGTCTGGCCCCTTCCAAATCTCATGTTCTCACATTTCAAAACCAATCATGTCTTCTCTACAGTCCTCCAAAGACTTAACTCATTTTGGTATTAACTCCAAGTCCACAGTCCAAAGTCTAATTTAAGACAAGCCAAGTCTCTTCCATCTATGAAACTGTAAAATTAAAACCAAATTACTTACTTCATAGATACAATGGAGGTACAGGCATTGGGTAAATACAGCCATTCCAAATGGGGGAAATTGGTCAAAACAGAGTAGCTACAGGCCACATGCAAGTCTGAAATCCAGCAAGGCAGTCAAATCTTAAAGCTCCACAATGATCTCCTTTTACTCCATGTCTTGCATCCAGGTCAGGCTAATATAAGAGGTGAGTTCCCATGGTCTTGGGCAGCTCCACCCCTGTGACTCTGCAATGTGCAGCCTCCCTCCCAGCTGCTTTCACTGAGTGGCACTGAATGTCTGTGGATTTTTCAGGCACACAATGCAAGCTGTCAATGGGTCTACCATTCTGGATTCTGGAGGAGAGTCGCCCTCTTCTCCCAGGCCCACTAAGCCTTGGCCCAATAGAGTCTCCGTGTGGGAACTCTGATCCCACATTTCCCTTCTGCACTGCCTGAGCTAAGCTTCTTCATGAGAGTCCTATCCTACAGCAAACTTCCACCTGGACACGCAGACATTTCCATATGTTCTCTGAAATCTAAATGGAAATTCCCAAACTTCAGTTTTTGATTTTTGTGCACCTGCAGGCTCAACACAATGTGGAAGCTGCCCAGGCCGGGAGCTTGCACCCTCTGAAGCCATGACCCAAGCTGTACCTTGGCCCCTTTTAGGCATGGCTGGAGTGGCTGGGATGTAGGGCACTCAGTTCCTAGGCTGCCCTGGGCCCAGACCACAAAACCGTTTTTTCCTGCTAGGTTTCCAGGCCTGTAATGGGAGGGACTTCTATGAAAACCTCTGACATGCCCTGGGGACATGGACATTTTCCCATTTTCCCCATTGTCTTCAGGATTAACATTCAGTTTCTCATTACTTATGCAAATTTTTTGCAGCTTGCTTGTATTTCTTCTCAGAAAATAGGATTTTCTTTTCTATTGCATTGTCAGGTTGTAAATTTTCTAAACTTTTATGCTGTGCTTTCCTTATAAAAATGAATGCCTATCTTTCAACTTCTGAGGAAGAAAGATAACATGAAGACTTACTTGATCTCCAGTAGCCAACAATTTATCAGTCATGCCTTTGTAATGAAACCTCCATTAAAACCCAAAAGGACATAGTTTGGAGAGCTTCCAGATGGTTGAACTGTGGAGGTTCCTGGAGGGTGGTGTTTCCATAAAGGAAACGTGGAAGTTCCATGCCACTTATCCTATCCTTTCACCTATGTGTTTCTTCATTTTTATCTTTTTCCATCTCTTTTATAATAAACGAGTAAACAGAAGTAAGTGTTTTCCTGAATTCTGTGAGCTTCACTAGCAAATAAATCCAACCCAAAGAGGGGTCTTGGGATCCTCCATTTGTAACCATTCAATCAGAAGCACAGATAAAATAACCAAGAGCTTGAGACTAGCATTTAGGGAAGAAGAGACAGACCCATGGGACTGAGCCCGACCCCTCAACCTGTGGGATCTGATGCCATCTCTAGGCAGATCGTGTCAGAATTAGACTGCATTAGAGGACACCAGGGGGTGTCCTCTGCAGAAATGATTGTTTGCTTGGTGTTTGGAGAAATACTCCCCACATGTCTGGTCACAGTAAGTCTTCTGTGTTGATTGTGGTGGTGCTGTAACCACCCAATGGGTGCTTCATGCCCACTGTCAAATAGAACCAATTTACCAAGGCAGGGAAATTGAAACCACCATTGCAAAATTATAACTGAGACAGTGAAAGAGATCTGATCTGATCTGATCACCTCCATCTTGTTTCTAGCCTCCAAGCTATCATTGTTCATTCCTGCACATGGTCTGAGCTAGCTGTGGGAGAAACTTAGTTTATAGTTTAAAACAAAGAAGGTGGCAAATCTTTCCCCAAACAAATCTTCCTGTCTGAGGACTAGACTGCCACTGTAGGACTAACAAATTTGCCTCAAGACTAGATATTATAGTTTAGGAGTCATGCAGCTGGATGCTATAAGATTCTCTCCCTAAATTGCTCCTAAGATCGGTGCTTGAGACATTTTGCAGACCCTGCACTGATAGATCAGCTGGCACCACCCAGATTGATAAACTGGCTCATTTGATCATGTGGCCCCTACCCAGGAACTGACTCAGCACAAGAAGACAGCTTCAATTCCCTGTGATTTCATCTTCTACCCAACCAATCAGCACTCTTGGCTCACTGGCTTACCCCCAACCAACAAGCTGTCCTTGAAATCTCTGCTCCCTGAATCCTCGGGGAGACTTTTGAATAATACTTACACTCCAGCCTCCCACACAGCCAGCTCTGTGCGGAATTACTCTATTGCAATTCCCCTCTCTTCATAAATTGACTCTGTCTAGGCAGTGGGCAAGGTAAACCTGTGGGCAGTTACAAATTAGCAGTTGAGAAAGAGTTTTACACACATAGAGTCTGTTAAATGGAAAACCAGAGTTTTATTATTACTCAAATCAGCCTTTCTGAAAATTCAGATGCTGGGATTTTTTAAGGATAGTTTGGAGGATGTGGGGGGTGGCTAGGCAATGGATGGTTGCTGCTGATTGATTGGGGGTGCAGTCACAGGGGTGTGGGAAATGGTCCTCAACTACACTGAGCTGCTCCTAGGTGGGGCCACAGGAGTGGTTAGTGGGTCCAGGTAGAGACATTGGGCTCAGGTCAGACATGCATACTGAAAACCTGAAAATATATGTGATGGTTACAATAGTGTTGTTATCTGCAGGAGGAGTTGGGAAGTTGCATATCTTATGACCTCCAGAATAACATCTACACCTTAGCAGAATTCAGGCCTCGCTCATCCTTCCACCTTGGTGGTTTCTTATTAGCTTTACAAAGGTGGTCGTATTTTGGAGAAGGGCTATTACAACTTAAACTACCGACTAAATGTCTCTCAAAGTTAGCTTGGCCCAAGCCCAGGAACAGTTAAGGGCAGGCTGAAGGCTAGAGGCAAGATGCGGACCGGCTGGACCAGACCTTCCCTACTGCCGTAATTTTCTCACCGTTACAATTTTTGCAAAGGTGGTTTCAGTGTGAGAGAAGAGAAAAATTGTTTTCTCTTTTTTTCTTACAATATCTTTCTGCAAAATAACTAATCAGATTTCCAAATGTGTATTCCAATATATAATTCTAATATACAACCTGCTTCATGTCCACATTGATAGTTTCACACTTGAATTACTGCATAAATGTCCTGATAGCACATAAACACTCAACATAACCACATTCAGTTCATAATCTTTTTTCCAAACCTACTCTCTTTGTAAATGAGAAGGCCATGATAAAACAAAACAAAACAAAACCTTGCTCATCTGTTCCTGTATCTATTCTCCTGATCCCCTTTAATACCAGAACCCAGATTTAAGCAGAGCTCATTCTTTTTCTTAATAAAACTTTATATTTTTCTAGGCTTTTTTTCAGCTAGGTTGGCAGTGTAAGTCAATTTTAGTGAATTAGGTGTAAGCAACAGTGTGATATGAACAAGCCTGCTTGAAGTGAACCAGCTCAGTCTGCACACCTGCTGTTACTTCATCATCCTGCAATGGAGACGCTATCAATACAATTTTGAATCATCTCACTCAACACTGAAACGAAAGCTTAAAGATGGAGGCATTGTATTAAGACAGTGGAATAGAAAGATGAGAGTCTGGTTTGCTTGTGATACTGTAGAACTAGCATACCGGTTTTGAATTGTCTACCTCCTAACTTATTTGTTGTGATAGAAAAAGATACCATTCTCTTGTTCAAAAACTTTTATTTTGGATTTTTATGTTTTAATAAAATGATCCTGTTTAGAGATTGAGTCACTCTTTTACCAGTCTTTTACTGATCCACATTTAGAATTATCTTTTATTCTGCCTTAATGTTTTTCCATCTACAACAAGTAATTAGCTGCCATGTTAACAGAGAAACAATCACTGACACTTTCTGCTTCCAGGCACATTCCAGATGCAGATAAAGGAGCAGGTTTGGAAAAAAAAAATCCCAAGAAGATGATGATAGTTATTCTGATTGAGTTGAGACAGACAGCAAAGATCAGGAAGTCTGAGGTGGCCAGAAATTTCCAAGCTTGCAAAAAGTCTGGACATAAATACTAAAAGAGGCCCAGAAATCAGCATAATGGGTTGCTGCTCTCTGCTGAATACTAATACATAAATGTGTGGGTAAATTTCATAATGTTAAGTATAGAGGGAAGAAGAAATTGTGAGGCACAGGACTGGAAGTATTTAAGATCGTAACAAACATAGTGACATAATTCTTTGATTACTAAAGGCATTTAGTAGAAAGGTGAAAAGGAAAGACCTTTAGTGGGAAGGCTAAATAATTGTCAGGGTAGAAGATACTCTAGACTTACATGTAGGCAAACAAAGCTGATTAACTAGACCTCAAAGAATCATACTGAATCACATGAAACTTGACAAATGCGGTTGGAAGAACTGGATGTTCTTATGGAAAAAAATAAACCTCAATCTTTATCTTATACCATATACACAAAAATTGACTAACAACCTATCATGGGCCTAAATGTAAGTACTTAAACCATAAATATATAGCAGAAGAAAACAAAATATGGGAGAATTTTTTTGCAAAATTGGGATAAACGTTTCTTATACAATAAACACAAAAATTAAATTAAAACAATGATATAATGCATTTCCATTAAAACTAAAGGCTTCTCATAAAGTTACCACTGTCAATCTTAAATAATGAGATTTAGAAAATATGATTAAGTTCAGGTCCGGTGACTCATGCCTGTAATCTCAGCCCTTTGGGAGCCCGAGGCAGGAGGACTACTTGAGGTCAGGAGTTCAAGACTAGCTGGCCAACATGGTGAAACCTTGTCCCTACTTAAAATACAAAAATTAGCTGTGCACGGTGGCACAGGTTTGTAATCCCGTTTGTACTCAAGAGTCTGAGGCACAAGAATCACTTGAACCAGGGAGGCAAAGGTTGCAGTGAGCTGAGATAGTACCACTGCACTCCAGCCTGGGCTCTGCTTCGAAGTCCCCTCTTACTTTTGTCCTGCCTTTCTGGACCAAACCAATGTTCATCTTACATATGTTGATTGATATCTCATGTCTCCCTAAAATGTATAAAACCAAGCTGTGGTAGGAGGATCACCTAATCCTGGAGGTCAAGGCTTCAGTGAACAGTGATTGTGCTACTGTAATCCAGCCTGAGCAACAGAGCAAGACCTGGGAAAGAAGGAAAGAAAGAAAGAGAGAGAGAGAGGGAGCTGGGGGGGAGAGAGGGAAGGAGGAAGGAGATAAAAGATTGAAAACTCCAAGCTTTAAACTAGAGTAAGTAAAACTAATGCATTGCAAGCAAGTATGTCAACATGAACCGTCACTTCAAAAACCATTTTGATAGTTGATAAAATTAAAGATACATTTACCATATGACTCAGCAATTTCACTCCTGGCTATTTACCCAGGAAAAATGAAAACATATTTCTACACAAGTCATTTATGCAAAAATTTAAAGCAGCTTAATATAGAACAGCTCCAAACTAGAAACAACTCAAAACCAGAAACAACTCAAATGTCCATTAACTAGCAAATGGCTAAACAAATTATGGTTTGTTCATACAACTGAAGAGTACTGTATATTAATCATGCAGCAACAGGAGCAGCTGTTGAAGGAAATCAAAATATTTCACCCCAGAATAGACTTATTTAATGTATTTTAAGATTTGCTATTCAGAAGGCCTGGAAATACAGTAATTGCTGAAAATCTGCTTTTTGTTAGGGAGATTTGCCTCTGTAGAGAAAATCTGCAGTGATGCAGCCAGGCTTTCCCTGAGACCTTCCCTTGTTCATATCTAGAAAACATTACATGAGAGTCTGACACCTTAAAAGTTCTAGGAAAAAATATTTAACATTTATTATCTCTGAGCACTGTTACCTAGTAGGTTTCCTCTGTATTACAAGACCACTTTTACTAGCCAGACCTTCTCTTTTCCCCCCTCTCATAAACTGTTTTTCCAAGTTCTAAGCCTCCATTCCTTCTGAAACCTCAAGATGGTATATAAGCTTCTGTATTCCATTGGATTTGTAGCCCTGCAGTTCTCCTCCATGCTCATTAATAAATCTGTGTGTTTTTTCTTCTTTTAATCCACCTTTTATCAGTTGATTTTTCAGTGAACCTTCAGAGGGCAAAGGGGAAGTTGAATCTTGGCCCCTTCAGTGTCAAAGACTGTATGCTAAGTGAATATAAAGAGACATAAAAGAGTATATCCTAATAATAACATTTATAAGAAACTCAGTAAAGACAAATAATTTATAGCAGCAGCTGGGATATCAGTTTGGTCTGGGGCTGGGTGAGGAAGGTAGTGATTGACTGGGAATGGGCACAAGAAAAACTTTTGGGACAATGCAGATGTTCTATAACGTGAATGTGGTTGTAATAGTAACAGAAGTAACTGATATACACAAATATATATGTATATATACATCAAAACCTACTTAATTGTATGCTTAAAATGTGTACATATTATTGTATGTGAATTATACTTTATTAAAACTGATTTTTAAAAAACTAAGTCTGCAACTTTTTTTCCTTGAAGTTCAGCTACATGTGAACTTCTATGGGAATCATTGCTTGATTTACACAGGCTGGATACATGATTCTCTTTGCATTCTAACATCGCGGGATTTCCTCCATTATTGTACGTATCACATGCACAGTATCTGTGCCATGATAGTGCTCAATACAGTAGATAATGAATAAATGATTTCTTAATATTTTTAAAATGCTTCCTAGTTGCCTAGAATAATTGAGAGTTGATTATAAGGAAACATCTAGCATTTTAGAAAACAAAAATCTTATATATACAGCTAAGCAAACATATTAACACTCTGCAAAAACAAAAAGAAACTGAAATACCATCGGCCTCAGACAAAGACGGATATTTAGCGACTCGCATTAACTGTACAGAACATGGCAGTAGGATTTCATAAATATGAGCTCCAATCTATGTTTTAGCTAAAGATTCTGTTATTTGTGTCTGTTCTTTATTTACTCTCTGAAGATTTTTCATTCAGATAGACTTCAATAAGACATGATTATCCAATTAAATATATCTTAATTTGACTAGAACATTTCAAAACAAGCTAACTTGGAAGTTGGTGGAAAAATCCATGATTTGGCTGTTATGAGGTCAGTGGTATGTCCTCAGTTCACTCAATTTGATTAGATTGGTTACATGATTTCTATCATGCCATGCATTCTCATGGGACTGACTATTCTGCTTTCATCAGCTGGGGCTGTGGACGCAACCATGGGAGGTCTTCAAATAACTCATTTGCATATTCTCTCTGTGTTTGTGAGAGTTTTCTTCTGGTCCTCTAGCTTCCTCCCGCATCCCAAAGATGAACTGCAGGGACAGACTCTGGCCCCCATGAATGCATGCATAGCTTACATTTATTTCAGTGCTTAATAGAAGTGTTTCAGATTTTTTTTAGAAGTTTGGTGAGATTTCATGATCAGAAATATGCTCTAGGAACTTAAATCTTGTTAATATCAATGAGGGTATGGTGAATTTGGTTTTATTATACTTCATTTCACCTGAAGTCACAGTTACTAAGAACTTATCAACAATTTTAAATAAGGACTTATTATATTTGGTTTAGAAGTCTCTTTAGAAATATTAGATACCATGAATAAATTAATTAGTGCAAAATCATGAATGAAAGGAGAAAAGGTAGAAAATGACATTATATGACTAGTTTGTCTATGACAATTAAAACAATATAATGAATAAAAAGGAGAAACTAGGTTCTTCTTCTATTTGCATATAACAGATTAAATATATTAAAATAATGAGATGAAATAAAAGTGTAATAAAACAGTAGAACTGATGGTCATCTATTTTTCTATCACAGTTATCTACTGTTATATAGATATGAACAGTTTCTATTGCACAGGTCTATAATCTACATTCTTGGTCATTTTAGAGTATTATAATTGACATTGTTTATAATTTCCATGACATTATTCTAGATATTACCGTGTCTTCCAAATAAGTTTTAATTCATCAAATTATCATCAACATTGTTTTAGCTTTTGAAAAGTACTATATACATAATGAATAATGGTTATCTTTCTGGTATAGATAACAGATATCAATTGTAATAATAAAAAACTATGGCTATTTTATGACAAAATTTTATGTTACCTAATGTAAGTATACGCATTTCAAATACGTGGATATTTGTATAATTATGAGAGTAAGTTGTTGGCATAATTACTATACTATAGTTAAGAAAATTAGCCAATCCTAATTAAAAAGTAGTGTATATGGTTTCACCTATTTCTACTGCACATTAATATTATATTTTCCTAGACTTACCATTCATCAGATTTTACTTATTTTTTGCAGAGAGCTTATACAAGTGAAATGAAAGGCTCTGAGCACAGCTTCTACCATGCACAAAACATCTGTGATTATTATCACTATGTAGCTGATGGACCATAAAGCATGATGCTTTTGAAAGGCCAAATATAAAGCAGAGCTGTTAAAATGTATCCCACCATTTTATAGATTAAGAAAGTGCTAAAATGATATGGTATTTTATATGATATTTCAAAGATGCCACAACAATTAAACAAAATGACCCCACAAAGCATTTGCTGAGTTTAAAAAAGCAGCCCCTCATAATTTAAATCACTCGTTTGACATTTTACACAAAACCCAGGGGCAAACCTCATTTTTATGGGAAGAAAAAGCATCAACTGCCTTGCACATTTTTTTCTTGATTCAAGAAGATCTGTTGAACGTGAAGGAGAACAGCCTTGGAGGACCAACAAACTTGGCCAAATTCTAGACTGCCCAGAATTGACTTATAACAGTTCCTGGAGGTCAATTATTTCAAAATGAATATACAAGCAGATATGAAGATTTAATGTATAATATCAGGCACACTATAAATATTTTCTCAAACCTCCCAGGACTGCGATATAAAAATGGGAATATTCTAGTGGTTATCATGGGGTGTGGTGGCATGGTACGCCACATGGAAAGCGGCTTTGTGGGTCTGGCTTTTTGTTTGGTTTGTTTTAGGAATCAATATTGCCAATTTTGGAATCCTTAGACTGCCATTTTTAGGCATCTAAAAGTAAAACTTAATGCATTTAGATGTTCGCCATTAATGAAGTGAAAGAATATATTTGAAATAAGACAATAGCAATTATTTTTAGTAAACCTTAAAATTTTTCCAATAGCAATATTTTACTTGCATGTAATTTTATAATTTATAAATCCATTCATATATTGTGTTATAGATAACTTTTGATATCTTTTGGATTATCGATTTTTTTTTGAGACAAGTTCTTGCTCTTGCTTGGTCACCTATGCTGGAGTGCATGGCTCACTGAAGCTTCTACCTCCTGGGCACCTTGCTCTTGCTCGGTCACCTATGCTGGAGTGCATGGCTCACTGAAGCTTCTACCTCCTGGGCACAAGCCATCCTCCTGCCTCAGCCTCCTGAGTAGCTGGGACTGCAGGCGTGCACCTCCACACTTGACTCTCTCTCTCTATAAAATATATATATTTAAAATATATATATTATATAAAATAAATATATATATATATACACACACACATACAGAGAGAGAGAGAGAGAGAGATTGTGTGTGTGTGTGTGTGTGTGTGTGTGTATTTCTGTAGAGACAGGGTTTTACTATGTTGCCCAGGCTGCTCTGAACTCAGATGAGTTCAAATGATCTGCAATCCTCGGCCTCCCAAACTGCTGGGATTATAGGTATGAGCCACCATTCCCAGTCCTTAATTGCCTTTCTTTACTCTCCAGATTCTCTGTTCATTCTGGGAGACACAAACTCCACGTGTATAATAGATTCCATATCCTTTTGTCTCCTGTGTTTGATTTCTTCATCTTTAATGATTTTCATATCACTCTAGCCATATTCTCTCATAATTATTGTATAAGTTCCTTAGGGATACTATAACAAATTACCACAATTTTTCTGGCTTAAAACAACAGAAAGTTTTTCCTCACAGTTCTAAAGTCCAGAAATCCGAAATCAAGATATCGGCAGTGCTACGCTCCTCTGAAGTCTTAGGGGAGAACCCTTTCTTGCCTCATCCACATTTTAGTGGCTTGTAACTGCATAATTCCAATCTCTGCTTCTATCTTCACAGGCCCTTCTTCCTTTCTCTCTGTGGATAGCTCTTGTGTATTTCTTATAAAACCATTTGTCATGGCAGTTAGAGCTCTCCTGGATAAAACAAGCAGGATGATCTCATCTTCAGATGTTTAATTACCTCTGAAAGACTTTTTTTTCCCCCAAATAAAGTTAACATTCACCGATTTCCTGGGGTTTTGATATAGATTTATTTTGGGGGTACGGAAATATCATTCAACCCATTATGGTCAACATGTCAATTTTCTCATCAGCCACCTTCTTTCTCATTTGTAGTTTTTCAGTAGTTTATGCTAGTCCTCAAAGAGGAATGTACTCACTTTTCCTCTAGCAAACTATCAGATCTTTCCTGCATTTATTTTTTTTCTACCAAGCTAAAATTCTATGACTCACCACATAAACTCTTTTCCAATAAATGTTTCTTTCATCATGATATTGCAAATACTTAGGAAATCTCTGATCTTAAAACCATTTAACCAACTGCTCTGATCTGCACATACGATTCTCAGAGGTGCTGAATTACAGTATGTGCATGCACACACACACACCCACACATACCCCCCCCCACACACCCACTCACACATACACACACACACACACACACACACACACACATACTGCATTCTTAGGAACTCATGATTTCCAATGCAATCACGCTATCAGTGTGTTACGGTAATCCATTTATATTTTTCTAATTAGAGCTCTTAATCTACAGTCATTATTTTTAAGCTTCATTTCTTTTTCGATTATCAAAACTCCTTTCAGTAAAATCTGTTATGGTAACTTGACCCCCACTTCCAGTTACAGTGGAACAGGTGTCTTTTATCTTTTATTACTGCTTTCCATTCAGTGTTTCCAGGAGCCTCAGGATCACACCAAGTTTCACCAATTCACTGAAAAAGCTCATAAGACTCAGTGTATAATTAAAGTTATGGTTATGATTCACCACAGAGGACAGGATACACAGGAACATTAGCAGAAGAAAGAGTGAATGGGGCAAAGTTCAGAGGAAACCAGGCACAGCTTGTGAGAGTACTTTTTCAGTGAAGTTACAACAGACACTCTTAATTCCTCTAGCAATGAGGTGTGGTGACATGTTGAGAATTGTCTGTCTACCAGAAGAACTCATTAGAAACTCAGTGATAAGTAGTTTTTGTTGGGGGCTGGTGACACAGGCATGCCTTTCCTAACAGGTGTCCAAATATTAGACTACTACAAGAAAAGTAGGTCTTCATCATAAACCCTACTGTTTGCACAAAGAGTGCAGGCATTGTGAGCCACTCTGATTAGTTCTGAGAATGGTGGGAACCCTCCTGAAGTTCATATTCCCTGATGGCAACCAGGGGCCAAACTTGTAAACTCTGCAGAGCTTTGCAGCATTGAAATTTCATGCTTTTTCTTTTCTGAATGTGTGGTCTTCCTTTATTTCCTCAGGAGGCTTGCCCTTTACATATTAGTTTCTTTCTTCCCTATACTTCTCTGCTTCTACACTCTGTTCCTCTCTTTTTGTACATTCCAAACATCATTTAAGCAATCTCAGGTCTTTGACGTCTTAGAAAACAAGAATAAAAATTCTATCAGCTCATGTTTTTCGTGAGCTGCCATGCTATTATTATGTTCATCTTTACATAGAAAAACACTGAAAGAACTCTCAACCCTGCGTCTTGCATTTACCACTTAACTCTTATTCAGCCAACCACTGTCTCACTCTATCCATAAATACCTCACTGTAATTGCTTTACACTAAATCACCCACTGATGACTAATGTCCTCATTGCTAGATAAATCCAAAGTTCTGATCGTTTAAATCTGCCAGCAGTAGGTGAACCACTGACTTTGCATTCCCTTGAGACTGTTTTATTTTTCTCCCAACTCGCAATATCTTCTCAGGGCTCTTTTTCTCTGCTCTTCCCCTACCTGTTGACTTGGCACAGTGCTTTCTCTAAGCCTACTTAACGCCTCAATCAATTGACAGGCTATTATTTGCTGTCCATGGATAAGGTGTTGCCATGTAGATGAACATACCTCTGATTGATTAAAAAAATAATGTAACTAACCTAAATTTCTCAAGTGAGCTAAAAATATTTATTAGGAAGTTATCTGGTAAAAGGGCATGCCCTTATTTTTTTTTTATAAGTCTGTCTTAAGATCAGACATTCCCCAGACAAATCTAGTAAGTAACTGCCACAGGAATTGGTCCCTGTCCATTCTGAGATCTCTTCCAGACATCTGATTAATCAGATTCTGTTTGCCAGGCTTTGTATTAGCCACTGGTGGCAGACATATTTAATTGCTTACATAGTCTTCTTTACCCTTTTAACAGTAGGGAGTTCTGAGTGATTATGCAGTTTCTACACTGCACATCTCCAGGGGACCTCATGTGTAACAAGGTAACCCTGGAACATGACCCCTATTTCGTTTAAGGCAGCAATAAACCTAGCTCAAGGCTTAACTGAACCCATAAATCAGTATTTTTAAAGGTCTGTGGATGATTCTAATGTCTGCTAAAGTTAAGAAATACTGTCAAAGTTAAGCATGATGATATAATTCCCCAGCTTCCTAGACTTTGTATAGCTAGGAGTGACCAATCTGGACCAATAAGTCTGTAAAATAGCCGTCTGGGTGATGTTCTAAAAAAACTGTTGCTTTCTTGATTAAAAATGGAGCACAAACTGCTCATATGATCTTCTCCTTTAGTCTCTCTGTGTCCTTTCAAGACAGATATGTTTGGAACTAAAGCACTCATCATGAAACCATCAGACAATGAGAATAATGACTAAAGTCAGCACATTAAGGATGCCAGAGCAGAAACATGGGAAAAGCCTGTGTACTTGATTGCATTGTTAAGCAACTGAACCAATTCTCTACTTGTAAACTTCTAAGGTAATAAAAAGAAACTCCTTTCTTTAAGTCACCGTTAATCATGAGTTGCATTATTTACAGCTTTGAAGAATCATTATTTGGCTCTTCTCATATTAGCTGGTGCAAAGTGGAAAGTTCCTATGTATCGAGATTGCATCCTTTAACTGCTTCATGCAGGAAAGTTGCTATCAGCTGTCATCAGCTTACACATGTAGAGATGTTGCAAACATACACAGCCCTTGATATTCAGTAGTAGGAACTGAAGCAGCCTCCACATTGTGAATCTACTCTGTATCCAGGGACTCTTAGGAATAGTAGATTTAGTAATAATAATGTAATATCCAATATTTTTCAAGCACTTATATATCCATTATACACTAAACACTTCACATGCATTAATTCCATCTAATTCTGACAACCTCCCATTTTGTTTTCTCCATTATAGACATAAAGGAATGAAAGCTTAGAAAGAGTAAAATTAGCTTTCCCATAGTTTGACAGCTGTTAAGTGCTGTAGTCAGAATTTAAACATAGATATTTTGGATTCACAGGCTGTACTCTTAATCACTAAGAACTTCTGTATCCTTATCTAGCCCAAGCTTATTCTGAAATTTTAGAACAATGTGTAGCTGTGTATTAGATGCTTCCAATAATAGCTTCAAAAGATGTAAAAGAAATATACATAACCCCAAAACTAATCATCCATTTTGAAATAAACAAGGAATTTTCCTGCCATCTTGTAAACCTGCTTATTGACTCCTCATATCCAATCTATCATAAAGTCATATAGAGTAGTGATTTTTGTCTTTTAATATGATTACACAAAAGGTAATAAAATCAGTTGAGGGAATCATGGTCAATATTATAAAAACATTTTAAAAATTAGAATAATGTAATATTGTTGTCTGAAACTTTCTTTTTGAACATACACCTATGTGTATGAGAGTGTGTGTTTGTGTGTAGTGAGAAGTATTATTTAATATATTTTCTAAATACTTTGGGTTGTGGCAAAAAATATTTATCAGACTTTTGTCGATGGCATTTCCTAAATAACTCTAAAATCCACCCATTTCCTTTCTCTCATTTGCATTTCTACTCTCCTATTTTAGGATCTTCTAAACTTTTTTACAGATTTCTTAATTGTTCTTCCACTTGCTATCTATTTTTGTACTGCAGTCCTGACTAGCTTTCACAAGCAGAAATCAAACAGTATTACCCCTCTGCTTAAGACGACTCAGCATTTTTTTTTTTTACACTGGCCTTAAGTTTGTGTCTAAAGTACTTAACATGGCATATAATGTCCTTTAAGTTCTAAAAAAGTTCTTACCTCTTCAATCTCACAGTTTCATCTCATCTCTCATCCCCTCATTATTTATAATCTAGAACAGATGAGAGATGAGACCGGAGAGGTAAGAAGTATATAAATGTATGAAAGTTGGGTGAACTATTAGTCAACCATAAGGTGACCAAACATGCTTTTCAACCTCTGATTGTTCAAGACAACACTGCTAAGTTGTAAGAAGTAGCTGATGAGCTTTATTTGATATGTGATTCTTTCATTCACCTAGAACATTCTGTTTATCATCTCTTCCTTCTTTGACTAATATTAAAGAAAGTACTTCACATTGCTTCTTCCTGTAAGATCTTCTTGTGCATTTTAAAAATATGTTCATCTTCTAGGGTTTTGTGCATTCAGAACTCCATACAAGCTTATATTATGCCTACTTAAGCTTTAAAAAAAGATGTTTAAAAGTGAACAAAACTATCAATATTCATGCTTTCAACGAGCTTGCATTTCCTGTAGAGAGTAACAAGAAAAAATGTAGTTCATGTGACTCAAATTGAGGTTAAAGGCTTAATTCATCTGATATGAATTAAAGGAGCAGCTGAAGATCTGATAATTTCCTGAACCAAAGCATGCCTGAAGTTTTACAGGGCAAAGAAAAGGGAAAGCATGTATGTCATTGTGTTCGTGCTCAGCTTGCAGTTTTACTCATCTAAAAGTGCTAGAAACTTTTTGATTGTTCCAGTTTTCTGCCCTTTCTTTGAGATTATTGGTGCAATGTCAAAGTAGTTCCTTCCAGAGCTGCTTTTGTAAGCTTTGCAAGGATCAGGTGAGAAAGATAGGCAAGAACGAAAGAAAGTAAAGGAAGGAAATTAGGAAAAGGGAAGAAGAGGGAGAGAAGACATGCATCTATCACGTCTGATTTATTTTACAAATGATAATAATTCATATTTTTTCTGAGTGCTTTACAAAATGATTTTGTTCTTATGCTAAGTGTTTTATAAAATCTGATCATTTAACACAACCATCTCATTAGGAGGGTTATAGATGAGAAGACTGAGTCAGAAAGAGGTTGATTAACCTGTCCAGGGTTACATATCTAAAAATTGCTGAACTGCAGATCCAGAGGGCGAGAGAACCTGTGCTCTTACTATTATTAACTGCTCCCTAATAAGTAATTATTTTAAAAATAAACAAGTATTTTTCCTTTAGAAGGTAGAAACAAACTCTCCTAAAATCAACAATGCTAATCAGGTATTTTACTGACAACCTAGTTTTAAGAAGCTGATCTGAGCACTGCTGCACAGAAGCTACTTAGTATTCATGATTTGAGGACTTACTCCAATCTCCCTAGGATTCTTCTCTAAAAGACTGTCTAAGGAATACTAATATAAATGAGAATTATTTTATATCTTCTAGCTTAAAATGGAAAGCATAATACTATATAAATAAAATATTATAGATAGTACTTTACTGAACATAAAGACAATTGTTCTTTTTTATTATATCATTAATAGACATTTAAATTTCCTGCTTGAAGAAAAAATGTTAAATGAAGTAGTAATATTTGAGTTTAATTGTAATGCAAAATATGCTTCCACATCAATAAAATGTACATTAATGAGCCTAGCTCATTCTACACTACTCGTACAGAGTCTATCTTCAGATAATGTGGAGTCTGACATGGAGATTGAGAAGGAATCACTAAATTCAGTATGTAGAGGTTAGTGGCACAATGTATCCCCGAACTTGTTATGCAATACAGTTCAAAGTGAGGAAGAATAATAATCTGGAAACCTCAATTCTGGTTTGATTTTTGATATTTGCTTGAAGTTATTTAGATAAGATGCTTGACTTCATTTATCTTTTTTGAAAAATGGGTGAATTATAATGGTTTTTCTGTATTCTAAGATGCGGAAAATCTTCTGTAAGATGTAAAAGAGTCCTATATTCTAATAAACTTATAATTATATACACATAGAAGTAAAATTACAAAATTAGATCTCTCACCACTATAAGGAGACTTGAAGAATGCCTTTTAACCATTTAGTATCTAGTTTTCTCATTTATAAAATAAACATATCATCCAGATTACCATTAGGTTATTTTGAACTCAAACTTTCCAGATATACGAATAAGAGGATCATATAACTTTGAGTAGGAATATTGGGGTGAAAGAGTGATTCAGTTCATTGCGTTTCTACAAGCTTCTCATTGCTGGTCCCACTGTTCCCCAAAAGCTTCACACTAATCTATATCTCAACCTTTTCTCACTTCAGTAATTCCCCTCATGAGTGACAGAATCATTAAAAAAGGCAAACATGACAATACCAGTTCTCCTAAGTTATTTTACTAGTAAATTTTTTGCCACAGAGGAAAGTTTGATTTATTTTTAGTACAGCATTAGGAGCTATCCATATTATGCACACATTTCTAGTACCATCCACTACAATTTTCTAACCTTAGCATTTGAGGTAAAATTCTGCAGGGCCTTAAAGACCATAGTAAAAAAAGTTTACTTTAATTCTAAGACTGATGAAAATAAATTGGCAGTTTTAAGTCTGGGAGTAAAATCATTCTTAGTTTTATTTTAAAAATCCCTCTCACTGCTGTGTGACAACTGGAATATAGAGAAATAAATTAAAAAATAGGGAAAGGGAGAAGCAATTTAATAATTCAGAGTTTTTGTGGTTTGCAATAAG
>PVKP010002759.1:0-64817 GCA_004027715.1 Plecturocebus donacophilus
ACGGGAGGAGGCGGGCGGGGCTGAACGCGTGGGACGGGGACCCACGCCCTCCCGGGGCCCTTCCCCGCGACGCAGTGCGGTGCTGGGGCCGCGGTTCTGGACCCTCAGGTGCGACTCCAGGTCCTGCCCGATTCCGTCAGGCTTCCGTGCTCTGCCTGAGTCCTGGGCCCGGACCCTCCGTGAGCGCAGAGTGACGGGTCGCCAGGATCCAGGTCCTCCCCAGACCCGACGCGGCGCCTCCACCCACAGCTCTGTCCCACCTCGCAGTCCCTGGGCCGTGAAAGTCGCCGTGGCGTCCCCGATCTGCATTGCTCTGATTCTCCCATGAGTTTACTACGCGGGCGACGCTCATTCATTCATTCAACACGCAGCGAAGGGTTCGCGCTCGGGGAGCTGTCCAGGCTGCGGCGCGCCCGAGTCTCCCAGACCCCCCACACCCCGCAAGGCTGCGGAGCCGCGGGGTTCGGAGCCCGCGCTGCCAGGAGAACGCCCCAAGACTGGGCAAGTGAGGAGCGCGTTCGGGCTCGGGCCGGGAGTTCCGGTCCTGGAAGGAGGACCGGGAGTTGAAAGGTTCCACTCCAGGCCGGGACTTCACTGCGCGTTTGCGTCCCTCAAGCGGGGAATCAACCCAGCAACTCCGCTGTGAAAACACATTGTCCATTTTAGCTGCGGGGTGGAAGTCGCTCCGAGAAAAGGGAGCATTTGTGGAATTACACTGCCCATTTCAAATCCCTGGAAGTCCTCTCAAGCCGGTGGGTTGAGGCTGTTCTCTCCGTGTAAATTTGCGCAGTAGAAATAAACGGCTCGTTTGTTGATCAGTCCACAGCAGAAAAACAAAAACAGACAAAAACAAAACAAAACCTTTAAGAAATAAGAAATTCCAGCAATTGGATCGTGGGCTCAAAGGTGATGCGCATTTATAATTCGGATAATGTCAAGTGCCTTTCATAGAGACATAAACTCATGATCTCACACTAGGTAGGTGTTTTCGTATTTCACACACCCATCCCTCTGATGGTTCTGAGCCTGTTAGCCCTCATATCCATTCCTAGACTTTCCGACTCTTGCTTCGTGGGGGCTTCATTTCCCGGATTCCCCTATCAACTGGCCAATGGGACTCAGCAGTAGAATAGGAGGGAGAAGGGGAGAAGCCAGGCTATTTCCCATTCTTCCTTTTCTGCCTGGGTGGTGGGAATAGAAGGGTGTATAGGGCAGCAGCTGCTCCTCCTGGGTGGTCCCACGTCTGGTAGGACAGGCTCCCTATGTGCCCAGCTCTCTGGGTTCTGGCAACATCTCCCCCTCTTGTCCCTGGGGCCTGGAGTTAACAGGATATCCTACTGTTGCTAAACTTTGGTGGTCTCACTGGTTCCTGGGAGTCTTTCAGCCTCTCACATCCTCTGTGTAACCAACTCTATGTTTTAAATTCCCCCCTTTTAAATATTCCAAGTGGTTTCTGTTTTTCTAGTTGTACCTGACGGATCCTTTTCTGATTCACTGACACACTCCTTCACACAGTATGTGAGCCACCTTGCAGATCTTTGCCAATGATGAAAAATGGTCTCAGTAGCTTGATTTGCATTTATCTTATTAAAAGTGAGGTAGTCTCATGGAAATGCAGAGACAGAGGAGTGAAGAGCCCCATTGCCTCTCGGAAGGCAGTCCTGTGGGTGAGAAACAGGCGCACCTTTCATTCGCCACTTGTCTTTCCTTTTAAGCTCTATGTTCATATCCTTTGCCCATTTTTTGGTTTACTTTTATCAGACCAAAAGGTTCTTAATTGTGAAACTAAGTCCTGCCAGTGACAAATTTCATAAAAATGGTTGTTTGAAACTAGGTTTTCAATATGATTTTACCTCAGAGAGCAGTGTCCAATTAAAAAAAAAAAAAAAAAAAAAAAAAACAGGGCCGGCACGGGGGCTCACGCCTGTAATCCCAGCACTTTGGAGGCCGAGGCGGGCGGATCACGAGGTCAAGAGACTGAGACCATCCTGGTCAACATGGTGAAACCCAGTCTCTACTAAATGCAAAAAATTAGCTGGGCGTGGTGGCGCGCGCTGTAGTCCCAGCTACCCAGGAGGCTGAGGCAGGAGAACTGCTTGAACCCAGGAGGCAGAGGTTGCGGTGAGCCGAGATCGTGCCATTGCACTCCAGCCTGGGCAACAAGAGCGAAACTCTGTCTCAAAAAAAAAAAAAAACAGTACTGTGAGCCTGTTGATTGCTATGGAGGTGAGAAAAAAAATAGTATAAGAATGTTCAGGAGTTGATAATTCACCTGGACAGACAAAATAAACTTATGTTAAATGATGTTTATTGTTCTGCATTGTTGCAATCAACAAGTGCAAATTATAGTAACAAGTCGATTGGCCTTTCCCTTAAACAGTGTATCATATAATCATTCCCTATCATTACCAGGAGATCCCCTTCTTTCCTTCCTTCCTTCCTTCCTTCCTCCCTCCCTCCCTCCCTTCCCTCTCTTACTCCCTCCCTTCCTTCTTCCTTCCCGCCTTCCTTTATTTTCCCAGCTATATGATAGTCTACTGAATAGGATTTATTATAACTTATTTAAGAGGTCTCAAGAACTCTTAGTTACAAATGGCAGAAGCCCAACCCTAGAAGACTTAGGCATGAAAAGAAATACATAGCCTCACTTAAATGCAAAGTCTAGATGTCGGTCTAACGTCAGGCAGCTCTGGATTCAGGGATTCAGGTGATGTCAGTAGAAGTAGAACTACAGTCTCAGCCTCTCTCTAGCTTGTTTGTTCTCTCTCTTTCCCTCTCTCTCCACTACTCCTCTCTGCTTTCCCCCTTGGGTTTCATTATTAAGCTGACTTACTTCATGCAGTGGCATGTGACAGCTCCAGAATTATCTTCTACTCAGTTGCCGGGACCTAAGAATGAGGCAAATCTTCCCTGCCACAGTGCACATTAAGTTGCCCAGGAAAACTCATTTGTCTTGCTCCAATCATAAGTCTAGCCCTTGAGAAGTGTAAAGACTGGGGTGTTATGTTTGTGAGTAGCAAAGACGGTAAAGATGGACACAGTCGTTGGAGTAACTCAGCTGAAAAGTTTACTACAGCTCACATACTTTCCTACACATGCCTCCTGACTGGTACATAGTAAGCCACATATAAACGCTGGAATTCATTTCTGTCCAGATCCAGTGACGATTTCAGCTTTTTCAGCTGGATGCCAGGCCAACAGGATAAATGTCTGAATGTAGAATGTCAAAGGGTTACTTTCCACATGGGCCCCACAGGGGCTGCATCATGACATGACTGGGGGCTGGGTTCAAAGTTCATCTGGCATTACGCAGATGTTTGCAAAGCTAACTTAATCAGTAAATCCACTTCTTTACAGACACTCAGAATCAAAGTCCTAACATCTTACCTAAGTTATAAACACTTTAAAAGAAAGACAAATGCAGAATAGTTAAGTGAGTTGAGCAAAGTCACAAAGAAGGCAGGAAGAAAATACAGATGGAAATCAGAGATCGAGGAATGAAGAAGAGCCCCAGTTTCCTAGTGGTAGGTAGTCTTTGGGTTAGAAACGGGCCCACCTTTCATTCGTCACCAGAGCTAATACTGACTGCTTTTTAATGTTCCCTGTGAAAGTTCTGGTATCTGAGATGATTTTGGGTAACAGTGGGCCTGGCACAAGATGACCTAAAATACCATGTTCTCAATTCCCCCATCCTGAGCAGTCAGCCAGTAAAATGTTGTGGAATCCAGCCGTAGCATCACCTCATGACTCACAGGCAGTGCTTGTTTTTCCATTTCTGCATGATCGTGACCACTGTAAGAGTTTTAATGGATTCTTCCTTTATCAATAAGAGCTCTTTGACATTTGTGTGTACAAGGAGCTGTGCCCCGTCTTCATTTAAAATGCAAATCAGACAGTTCATTTCTTAGCCAGAAGATTGATGAGTTTATACTAGCAAGAAAACGACATGTCTCAGGAGGATTCTGGGTAGAAATAAAAGAACATTAAGCATAAGACTGAGGTACCAGTCTGAGCTTATCACTTCCTGGTTGCATGACCTTGGGCAAGTGACTTAACTTAGCTGAATCCAAGATTTTTCCAAATATGAAATATGTTTTAATCCTCTCTACCACCCCATAAGATTGTTATTGGTTGATACAACGTATGGGGAATCATTTTGCACATGAGATCTATTATATGTTACTTATTTTAAAACTATCATTTTCAACCTGGAAAATGAGTTTATAAAAGAAGATTGAATGCTATTTTGTGACATTTCTGGCATAAAAGTGATGAAATTAAACTTTCACTCACTACCTCCTTATTAGCCAAAAATGTATCTCGACCTCTTCCATATCACTTAACACTTGCTATGTAGTATTAGTTATTTGCATAGATCTCCAGTCTCCCCTACTAGATTCGAAGTACCTTGAAGTTAAAGCTATGTCACATCTGTGATCTCTACAGGATGCCTGGAACAGTGTCTTGATAAATTGTTGATATTTAATAATTATTTGTTGAATGAAAGGTAAGAGAAAAGAAAAATTTATAAGTTGGACCTCATTATAATTTAAAATATTTGTTTTGTGAAAGATCCTATTAGGAGAATAAACAAACTACATTCTGGAAAAAAATATTTTTATATTCTGTAACTGACAAAGACTTGTATTTCAAATACACAAGGAACTCTTTTTTTAGCTTTTAAGTTCAGGGGTCCATGTGCAGGTTTATTACACAGATAAACTTTTGACATGGGGGCTTGTTATACAGATTATTTCATCACCCAGCTATTAAGCTATTAGTACCCATTAGTTATTTTTCCTGAACCTCTTCCTCCTTCCCTCTCTACCCTCCAATAGGCCCCAGTGTGTGTGGTCCCCCTCTGTGTCCATATCATCTCATCATTTACCTCCCTCCTATGAGTGAGAACATGTGGTATTTGGTTTTCTGTTCCCGCATTAGTTTACTAAGGATAATGACTTCCAGCTCCATCCATGTTCCTGAAAAGAACATAATCTCTATCTTCTTATGACTGCATGGTATTCCACGGTATATATGTACCACATTTTCTTTATCCAGTCTGTCACTGATGGACATTTAGGTTGATACCATAGTATTGCAATGAACATATGCATGCATGTGTCTTTATGATAGAACAATTTATATTCCTTTGGGTATGAACCCCATAATGGAATTGCTGGTTTGAATGGTATTTCTGTTTTTAGTTCTTCTAGGGATTGCCACACTTTCACAATGATTGGACTAATTTACACTCCCACCAACAAACAGTATACAAGCATTCCACATAGGAAATCTTAACATTCAACGGGAAACAAATGATCCAATTAGAAAAAGGCGGGGGGAATGAAGAAATACTCCACCCAATCAATCCAATTAGAAAATAGAGGAAAAAATGAAGAGCTATTTCACCAAATAGTATATACTTATTGCTGGCAAATAAGCACATGAAAAAATGTTCACTATCATTAGCCATTAAGTGAATGCAAATTAGAACTATAATGAGCTATCGATGCACACCTATCAAAATGTGTAAGTAAAAATAGTGACAACACCAAACACTGGCAAGGAGGCAGAGAAATGGTGTCATTTATACATTGCTGGTGGGAATGTAAAATGATACAACCACTCTGGTGAATAGTTTCACCATTCCTTTTAAAACTAAGATCAGACTAACCATACAACCCAGCAATTGAACCCTTGGACATTTATCCTAGAGAAATGAAAACTTTCATTCATGCAGAAGTTTGTACAAGAATGTTCATAGCAGCTTTAGTCATACTGGAAAAACTAGAAACTACACAAAAGTAAATAGTTAAACAAACTGAGGAATCACCATACTGTGGACAACTACTCACATATAAGACAAACTATTGATAATGCAACAACTTGGATGGATCTTAAGGGCATTGCGCTGTGTTTTAAAAAAGCAATCTAAGAAGCCTAGATACTATCTGATTCCATTTATATAACATTCTTGAAATAATGACATTACGGAGAGGGAGAGCAGACTAGTGGTTACCAGGTGTTGGGGATAGGACTGGGTGGAACAGGAAGCAGATATGGCCATAAAAGAGTAGACCAAGGGGTCCTGTGGTAACAGTAAAGTTCCGTCTCTTGATTGTGGTGGTAGTTACATGAAGCCACCTATGTGATAAAATTGTATAGAACTATACACACACACATACCAGTGGGCGCATATGTACCTGTTGAGACCTGAATAAGCTCTGTGGCTTTTACCAATGTTAATGTCCTTGTTTTGATATTATATTATGGTTATGCAACATGTTAACATTTAAGGAGGCTGGGTGAACGTTTGCATGGGAACTTCCTGTACATTTTCATGTAACTTCCTGTGAATCTTTAGTATTTCATAATTTAAAAACTTTTTTAAGGCCGGGAGTGGTGGCTCACATCTATAATCCCAGCACTTTGGGAGGCCAAGGCAGGTGGATCATGAGGTCGGGAGTTCAAGATCAGCCTGGCCAAGATGGTGAAACCCTGTCTTTACTAAAAAATACAAAAATTAGCTGGGCATGGTGGCACACGCCTGTAATCCCAACTACCCAGGAAGCTGAGGTAGAGAACTGCTCGAACCCGGAAGGCTGGAGGTTGCAGTGAGCCGAGATAGCTCCGCTGCACTCCAGCCTGGGCAACAGAGCAAGACTCCATCTCAAAAATACATATATTTTTTTAAGTGAGTAAAAATTGAATAAATTTCTCTACTCAAAATTGGAAGTGGTACATCCAGAATCATAATAATATGGTATATTGTACAACTTATAATACTCTATTCAAGTCTATAGTTTGGAACTTCTTTATAGAGAGCAAGGTTTTCAATCAGTACTTGTGAAAGAAGATACTTCTCATCTTGGCCTCATATCAACTACACATG
The DNA here is from genome assembly GCA_004027715.1 of Plecturocebus donacophilus. NCBI lineage: Eukaryota > Metazoa > Chordata > Mammalia > Primates > Pitheciidae > Plecturocebus > Plecturocebus donacophilus. Next base: position 6,893 of record PVKP010002759.1, read on the forward strand.
CAGAAAGCATGTCATGCACAAAAATATCCGGGAATATTATCACAACTATAATAAAGACTAGATATGAGATCTGTAAAATTTTTTGTCCTCAAGATACAGAAAAGTTCCAGAGTGCAGAGTACACAGCAGATCTGTGGCTACTGATGTCTTCCTGGGCAGGCTGCCCTCCTGACTACTATTTAAAGCCTAGGTAAGATCTCTGAATAACAAACGACTCTCTACCATCCTGCAAATATTAGGCAGATTTGGGCCTTATGTAACCTCAATATGACGTCCTGTCATGGCTTTTAATCTATTTCTGGTTTTTAATGAGGCTAGATAATTAAGTCAGCACTGACTGAAACATTCAATTTTGTCATACAAGTACACCACTTTATATTTTCCACACAAAAAGAAATGTTTCCTGATGTTTATGTCAGACGTTTCTCTGAGCTCATGCATTTATATCACTGCCTGTTTTAGGTTAGGTTCTTCAAAAACAGAGTCTGAGACAGGAATCTGGGGACATGTGAATTACTGAGTAGGTGCTCAAGGGAAAAAGGAAGGGAGAGAAGCATTATTTTTTAAAAAATGGGAGGGTGGGTAGGAGAGTGGTCTGAAAAGGAGTCAGCTTCAGCCTGAGCCCATGGGGAGCTTCGAAGGATTAATTATATCACACAGTTATCCCCCTTTGAGGCAAGGCGACTGGCCTTTGTAATACTGGTCAATCAGTCACGATCTACCTGCTGCCCCTGGTTGCAGATATCCTTTTCTGCATAATTTATAATACTAAAAAATGCAAACATTTTCAAGTCTGTGAATTGGCAACAGGTTAAAATAAGGAATTCTATGGAGTTACTAGAAAGGTGAATCTGTACATACTGACATACGGAAACTTGACCATAGTCTAAAGTAAGTTGGCCAGATTCCAGGTGGGAGTTGAGGGATAAATTATAATATAGCATATACTATAGGCTTGTGTTTGTGAGGAAAAGAAAAAGAACTTAAATGTATAAAATCTACTTGTTCCCTTACAAAACCAAGTATTTTGCTTTGCTATATATATACACCTATATCTACATATATATCCATGAGTAACAAAAACATTTAGCAAGACATGACATTCTTTCTTAAGAAAGCCGTGTTTCTATAAACAGAGTAAACAGAGAACCTAAAGAATGGAGAATATTTTTGCAAACTACACATCTGACAAAGGTTTAATACCCAGAATCTATAGGGAACTTAAGAAAATTAACAAACAGAAAGGAAATAACTCTATTAACAAGTGGTCAAAGTACATGAACAGACACTTTTCAAAAGAAAACACACATATGACCAACAAACATATAAAGAATGCCCAGGCAGGGCGCAGTGGCTCACGCCTGTAATCCCAGCACTTTGGGAGGCCAACGTGAGCAAATCACTTGAGGTCAGGAGTTCAAGACCAGCCTGGGCAGCATGGTGAAACATCACCCCTACTAAAAATATGAAAATTAGCTGGGCGTGGTAGTGAGTGCCTGTAATCCCAGCTACTCATGAGGCTGAGGCAAAGGAATCGCTTAGATCCAGGATGTGGAGGTTGCAGTAAGTCAAAGTCATGCCACTGCACGCCAGCCTGGGTGACAGAGCGAGACTCCATCTCAAAAAAAAAAAAAATGTTCAATATCACTAATCATTAGAGGAATGCAAGTCAAAACTGCAATAAGATACCATCTCATACCACTGAGAATGCCTATTATTTAAAAGTCAAAAAACAACAGATGCATGCTGGTGAGGTAGAAGAGAAAGGGAAATGTTTATACACTGCTGGCAGGAATGTAAATTAGTTCAGCCACAGTGAAAAGCAGTGTGGCAATTTCTTAAAGAACTTAAAACAGAAATACCATTTGACTCAGCAATCCTACTATTGTATATATACCAAAATGAATATAAGTCATTCCATCATAAAGACACATGCACACATAAATTTATTGTAGCACTAGTCACTGCAGTAAAGTCATGGAAACAACCTAAATGCCCATCAACAATAGAATGGATAAAGAAAATATGGTACATATGCACCATGGAATACTACACAGCCATGAAGCAGAATGAGATCATGTTCTTTGTAGCAACATAGATGGGGCTGGAGGCTATCATCTTGAATGAATTAATACAGAAACAGAAAACCAAATACCACATGTTCTCACTTATCAGTGGGAGCTAAACACTGAGTACACATCAGCATAAAGAAGGGAACGACAGACACTGGGCACACTTGAGGGTGGGGAGTGTGGGAAGATAGTGAGGATCAAAAGACTACCTATCAGATACTATGCTGATTACCAGGGTGATGAAACAATCTGTACACCAAACCCCCATGATATGCAATTTAGGTATGTAACAAACCCTGCACATGCACCCCTGAACCTAAAATAAAAGTTAAAAAGAAAGAAAGAAAGAAAATGTTGTTTCTCAGGAGGAACAGAGAAGGAAAGCAATCCCCGAGCAGATTACATTTTTCTCTGAGAGCTATGAGACTTCCTTACTTGTTACTCTAGGTCAGGTGCTGAGAAGCAGAGCCTGAGACAGGGATTCACCTGCACAGGATTTATTGCGTAGATGCTCTCAGGAGAATGAAAATGATGGGAGCAGGATGAGGCAGGGGAAGGGGATAAGTAAGCAAGAATGTGGTCTCACTGGAAGCTAGCCTCTGGACAATACCACGGAGTTATTTCCCTGGAGTATGAATTTCACCATAGAACTAATTGCATCTTGAAGCAAGTGGGACCAGCCCTTGGCATTCTTATGCCAGTCTTCCATAGTCTTCATTTGGGGTAGGCAGGATGAGATCCTCCCGAATGACATAGCTCCTATTCCCCGAGAAGATAATTCTCCAAAGAAAGGGGTCACTGAGCACATTAGCAACCAACACTCACAGCACCTGGGGTTAGGGGTGCCTGCCTGATGAAAAGGATCTGTGCAGACACCTTAAAGAAACATTAGTTATATAAAAAGCAAGGTGAGTAGGCACTCACTGTATTTGGCTCTTGAGTCTTGGAGTAAAAAGGGCAAGAGGAGTTCTCATAAAACAAGTCATTTTTAATCAGATGGAGGTCATCTCCATCAGATTTGAAAGATTCCCCTAAAGAGGAAATGGTTCCATTTATATGAAGAGTGGGTGGATGCCCTAACCCTCCTCCCTAAAATTTAAAGTTATGAAGACCAGATAGTGAGGAGCAGAATGACCCTACTTAGGGCTCCTACTAGCACTTCTCTATGAATGAAGGCCATTTTGCCCTCTGGCTGGATGTATTAGAAGGTGGTAGGCTCAACTCAGGGGCATGTACTTGTCAGGTGGAGGATGAGCAGAATTTTAGCCTCCTTGTCCTCCCAGCCAGACACCTGTATGCAGCACACCACTACACAACTGGACAGAGTGTCCCTGACACAACAAAGGTCCAGTAAAGAGAAGGGCAAGGAGACCACTAAAATAAAGTTACATTGAGAAATGAGGAGGCTAAGCTTATGAACAGGCTCCACATGAGGACCGAGGTGTTTGCAATTGGAGTGGGAAAAAAGGGAGGCCCAGAACCTGAGAGTGTGGGTGGAAGCCTCCCAGGAACAGTGGCTGAGCATGGGAATGTGATCAAATAGAGCTGCAACCTTGGCCCTCCACACAGGGGTCCACTGTGGTCCAGACCAGCAACGTATATCCAAACCCATGAGACCAGTCCTCAACAGCCTCACCATGGAACAGCAGATGAATATGAAACATGCTTCAATGCATTCAGCCTGCTGTGTGAAAAAACAAGATGCACCCCATTGGACTAGGCTTCAAAAGGTAAATCTGAATTTTCTGCTCTTCGGCAGTGATTAATTTTAAAAATAAAAGATATAATCACATGTCTATCTTGAGTTGATAAAGCAGATCATTCTGGACTAAATAGAAATACAGATAGAAACGTTGAGGGAAAATATTGTTTCTGATAAGGGTGGCATTTTTCTCTGAGTCTTTTTTAGAACAACTAATATTTTATTACACAACTATTCCTTCCCTACTAAATAATGGCTTTTTAAAATCTGTGCTGCTTTCTTTAGTAAAGGTGATTCTATCTTGGAATGACATGCAGAAAAAATAATAATAAATTATCTTGTCATTCACTGACTAGAGTATCCAATAAGGGTCCCTGATGCTGCTGAGAGATTCTGATAATAAAAATATTATTCTACAGAAGGATGCATGATAACTGACTTAGAGAAGCTTGATTTGTGACTCTCTCCTCTTATAATTTTTCTTACTGTAAATCAGGTTCTTGAAACAAAGCCCAGGCTTGGTTAATAACCTCTATAACCAAATAAGATTACAATGCTTCTCTGAATCCTGAACTGGTTGAGATCCATGGCAGCTGACTCACCTACAGTTGTACTGAGGATTAATAAAATTAGCAGAAATGCCCAGAAGTTCAGCGAGGGCCCTGTGTTATGAGTGTGACTCTTTTTCATAACAATTCTCAAATCCTGTGGGAGAATTTAATTGTCATGATCTTATTCACTGAGAATCCGCAGTAAGGTTGCTATTGAAGAGTGAAAGTCAAGCAACACAAGGAAAAGGAGTCAGATGCACCTGCCCTCTACCCCTCCACTCCTGATCCTCCACACCCTGCTCTGCATTTTCCTTATTTCGTTGCACTTATCCCCCTTTAACACACTATAAACTTTCTTACTCTGTTTACTATTTGTTGAGCGTGTTTCCCACTAGAATGTAAGTTGCATGAGGGCAGGGGTCTTTATGTTGCTCACTGATATCTCCAAATGCTATCGACAGAAGCTAGCACACAAGAAGTGCTCAATAAATGCTTATTGAATAAATGAAGGCACCAGAGAAAATGCTCATCCACAAACATTTACAATTCAAACATGTTCAGAGGCTTTCATGCACACTGAATATTCACATTGTCTTTTGTTCAATCAGATGACCTGAATTTGTATGTATTTTTAAATTTCTTTGAGAGGTAAATAATTTCTATGCTGGTTGCAATGATATTCCAGCTCATTAGTGATCTTTCTCCTCTTGGTAATCCCTCCTTTACCACTACCACCACCACCATTAAGGGAGAGCCAACAGGATTATGACAGCAAGAGACAAAAAAAAAGTAGATCTTATCTGGAACATAGTAATCCAAGGGTAAGGAAGAAAGGGAGACAATGTGGAGGAAGCTTCTATTATACAGGAAGAAAAGAGAGAAGTACCCTTTCATTCAGGAGAGCAATAGAATAATTTGGAAGGCATGTGAGGAGAAAAAGACGTTATTTGGTTCTTCCAAGGATCCACTGATGCTCTCTTGTATCCCAGAGGATTTAAACAGGACATGTGGAAGGGTGGTGAGAAAAGGGAAATTACATAGCATTTGAGGCAACCACTGAAAACAGAGCAGGCTAGTAGCATTGAGACCCTGAGGGACTGAATATACACAAGATAATGGTCAGATCACCTATGACTAAAGAATTCTGACCACAGCCCCCAGAGCACTAACACCGGAATGGTCAATGGCCCCCAGCTTCCCTATTTTTTGTCCCTCTCTTCCAATTCAGGACCAAAAAGAGAATGCCAAATATGTTCCACTAATGAATCACTTAGGATGCCCACTGCCAGCTGCCCATGCCAGCCACCTCCAGTTAGTGCGCATCTGAAGATTTCTCTTTCATCCATGTCTTAAGGTATGGTGAATTCTAATAATTTTATTTTCCTCGTTGTCCATTTTGCATATAAGTTTAACTTTCTCACATGAGAAGCAGGGCTCAGTCACTCAAGACAGTTTCTAGTTCTATGTCACACCCAAATGGCTCAAACCAGTGGCCAAATATAAGACCTTAGATAGAGGCATCTCTACCACCTGGCAGACTGGACTGCCACTTTCCTGGCACTTCCCTTAAAGAGAACTTTCAGGCATTTGACTGTAAACTCAAAGCAACCCACACCCTATTCTTTGATATGTGCTAATAGTTGCTACATTTCTCTCTCTCTCTCTCTCTCTCTCTCTCTCTCTCTCTCTCTCTCTCTGCACGATTCTTTATACCTCCCTCATGTGACCCCAGGAACAGAGAGAGGACTACCCTCCCAACTCATTGTACCCATCCTGCCCAGGATCTGTAAGTAAAAAAAATCTTTCAATTTGTTTCCTGTGGTGGCGGTGTATTGAAGTTGTACCTGCCATCTGAAGAATTAGGGGCTGCCCTAGTTAGGGTTTTCCTGGAATGCCAAGGAGATCACAAGGTTGCATTCCCAGTGCCAGAGCAATGGTCAGGCAGGCATAAACTGGGTCAGATAGGAGCCACAAGGGCGTTTGCCAGTATAAACAAGTTTCCCATGTGAGGGACCCCTGGTCACAGGTTGTATAATTAGGCATTAGTGCATCCTGTGAAAAGCCCACTGTAAACATCCAGCTCCCCTTCATTTACCATTAGGACAGGGCTGCCAGCAACTCTGATACTGGAACACCGATTGAGCTCGGAACTTTCAAAACATAGAGATGAAAAAGAACAGCCTGATTCCACCAAGGATGCCAAACAAATGGTAACTATAATAAAATCCAGGCACCAAACTGAGAATAAATGGCTGAGGGTCTCAGCAATAGAGAGGCTGGAGTTCTTTTCTATCCCTTTTACTTTCTTTGGTGCTTCTGTTTCATGTAGTGTTGTCTAAAAGTGTTGTCTGTCATACAAAGGAGAATCACGAGGTAGAACACAGGCATAGCTATAAGCCTGTTGTTAGAGCTGGTTTCACAGACCAATGAGTTTGTAGTTCTCACCAAACCAGCCTCCAAGTGGATATATTTGCCAAGTCACCAATAAAACTGGATGAGGTTCTCTTTCCATCACTTTCATTGTTGTGGTTCTGACAGCCTGGCTTTGATCCAGAGAAATGTTCTCCTTGGTGTATGTTCTCTTTGATTTTCTGCCTGCTTATAAGTGCTGATCATCAAGTCTGCATTCAGAGGCAGCCAAGCAACAGGTGGGAGTCTCAGATACAAATTACATAAGCATTGCTTTCAACTGACTGTTGCCTGCACTTGTGAGTCATCTAAGTCTAAACCCTGTCTTCCTCCAGAAGAAACTCCTGCTGTATAATTCTTCCATTTCTTCCTGTAAGTGGTATAACTTCACCAATGATAATTTGGACCTGGAATGGCCACTCTCAGGGACACTTGACTTGAATAAAATGGTTCACTTGAGAGATGCCTTAGAAGAGAAATAGTATTTCTCAGGCTCTGCGAACAACAATTTTTGATTGGAATGTAGAGGCTTCTAAATGAAATTCTTAATCAAAAATTGTTATACTCAAGTATTCTTTGGCCCAAACCAATAAACAGCATTATAAATGTAAGTAATAAAAAACTATCAATAGACGAATTTCCCTGGTAAACCCTCTCCCTCCTTGTCCTCCAGTTGCCCCCTCTATCTAGCTCTGCCTCTTCCTTCTTATCTTTCTGATCTCTCTCCTTTTACCTTATTTCAACTCTCCCTTCTTCCCCCTTTCCAGACCCAAACATGCCACTTGCCTGTAAAGATCCATCCCATCCCTGAGCCAGGTATGTAAGCAATTGCATAATTTAAATCTCAGATACAAGCTGAACTACGAGCTATATTTCAGGATTTCCTTAAGCACAGACAAGGACAACTACTATTCATAGAAGGAGTTAAACTTCCTTTGGGTGCTTATGTGTCAGAGTTGAACAGCTGAACTATAACAATTTGTACATTTGTTGGTCAAACCCTCAGCTAGATGCTAAATCCTTAATGGCAATAGCTAATTGAATTGACCCAGAAAGGGATCTACAGAATCCCTCTTTCCACAATAAATGTGAGGGTCTAAAAAGGCCCTAAAACCAGAGCAAAGTCTCCTAAATGCCATACCGAAAACATTTTTCAATAGAAACAGATTGAACCATAATTCCATTGTATAAACACACAAAAAGATAAAACTGTAGAAGATTATGGCCATCCAGACTACTTCCCAAGGGACACATTTATCCCCCTATGCTATGGTAACTGAAGGACCCATGCATTTAGGGATTTTACCTCTGAGATTCTATCCTACTGTCTGCCTGTATACAGAGATGGCAAGATGTTATAAGGGACTCATGTACAATACCCAATCCTATCACCAACAGGTTAAGGCTGTCTTCCCACAACATCTTTCTAACCAGCCTCTTCATGATCTTCAATCTGAAGACTTCATCTATTGAAAGAGGCATTAGAGAAAAACTCTTAAACATTATTGAAAGGGACCTTATCAGGCACTATTAACAACAAATATAGCAGTGGAACTCCAGGGAGTCAATTCTTAGGTTTATGTTTCACAACTAAAGAAGCAATTCAGAATTCCGTATGGTTGGAAGGATACTTTAATGAGGGTCCTCAAACTTAGCATTCTTAGAAATTTTATGGTAGCAGCCAGATTTTAGAAATAGACAGATATTTGGAATATCTTTGGAATACGCAGATGACCTTCGATGGTAGAGAGTTTTTGCCCAAGACATGGAACTGAGACCCCTGACTGATTTTGTTCATCATTTGTTTGCTTATAACCATTCTTTTTCTTATTTTTAAAAGCTACTCATTGTTATCTTTATCTCTTTTGTTTCATTTTTATTATAATTGTTAGACAAGAACATATTCATTCTAATGTCATCCTTAGATTATCCCAAATGGTAACCACTTCCCTGAATCTTACTGACTTCTGGATATGCAATTCTCATCAGATCACCATGGGAAAAAACAAACAAACAAACCTCTGGATAACTGCAATCTCATCAAATGAGATCATAGGGACTTATAGCCAATGGCATTTCCTCTTGCACCTAAACAGAAAAATGACCTTAAATTTAAAAAAATGTGACTAGCGGTAGTATCATTCTCTTCTAGAAATAAGAAAAAAATATTAGAATTTGTTCTAAATTTGAATTCTACAACATTCACTGGGTGACAGTCTAGTTACCTGCTACATGGAAAAGACAAATAGAGACCTAAATATACAACTCAGCTCATGTAAGGCCTTGATTCCAACCTCCTGTTATGAATAATTTCTTTCTCCTGTCCATGAACCTCCTATCAGCTATTACTTCCTTTGAAATTATGATTCTTGGTACTTTTTACTTCAGACCAATACCTCATGCACTTTAGGAATTTTTTTCTGAAACTTTTCTGTATACAGAGACACTGATTCTACATATCATCAATATTGTAAAAGAAGGATATATGTTTCAAATCAAGGCCATTTATGATTGTTTAGGTACTCTACCCGAAGAATTATTGACTCATTTTTATGGAAAAAATTAGAGCAGTGTACCCAATGGTGGGGATCATACAAATAGAAAATGCTATAAGAAATATATCACTAACTTTTGCAGACACTCTTAATGATCCCAGCTCTGCCCTAGATGAAATACAGATCAAGAGCAACTCATTGGCATGAGTAGTGATGGACAATTACATTGCTCTAGATTTCTTGTTGACTAGTCATGGTGGTGTCTGTGTCATTGCTAATACTTCTTGCCATACTAGAATCAATGAAAAGGCAAGGTGGAACAGGCTACATATCACCTTAAAAAAAAAAAAGCTACTTGGTTCTTGAGCCTCAGAGCCCATGGGATTTGTTTACTTTGTCTCGGTTGGGCAATTTGGATTTCTGGTTTCCAGTTATCTTATAGGGACTCTTAATTGTTCGTGTTTTTGTCACAATGACCATGATACTGATCTGCTGTAATCTATCCAGATTCTAAAATACTACTCTATAGCTGCTCTCTCATCAAAATGGTTGCCATGATGATACAACAACAAAGATGGCCATGAAAAACTTGCAGTACAGTTGACCATGGAGACAGCTGAGTAGTCGCTGAGCAGTGAAGATCTGGATCTCTAGCCTTTTCTGAAATTTTCAGGTTCTTACAAGTGAAAGAATAACCAGGAGGGGATTCAAGACACTGAATTTACAAGTGGACAAGGGCCAGACCATATATGATGGTAGAACTCTGACCCACAACCTCTACAGGAACAACCCAGGTAGCCAAACCACAACTTTTGCAGCAGTCTGCCTGGAACAACTTGCACTTGATTAATGACTGCCCACTTCTCTACTTTTTGCCCCTGTTTTCAACTAAGAACTAATTAAGAAAAGCCAAATATGATTCCCAAATCATGGCATGTCCCACTTCTACTTAGCCTACTTACAGTTTCCCTATGCCAATCAGGGCACAGCCGAAGACTTCCCTTTTTCCCAGCATAAAGCTTTCCTACTCCCCAACCTGTCTTATCATGTTTGCCAAATGCAAGTGCTGGTGGCTGCCTCCCTAGTGATCACAAGCTCTGAATGGCTTCTTCTCATTCTCATTTGGGTGGTCTTCATTTATTTCCGTAGCCTACTTGGAACTTTGGAAGGAGGCAGCCTTACTTAGTTTCCATGTGGCAACATGGAGAAACTGCTGCCAAGTAAGAACACAATTGTGGTGGACATACAGTGAGAAAGAATAGGTGATGGAACCCTGATACTCCCTTGACTTTTACACAGCATAGGAGGAGTCCATAAATCCCCTATAGTCTCTGTGAAAGAATGTGGAAGGGACTGAGAATTGAGAGCTAGTAAGCCCACAGGGACCACTGTTGGGATGGACTAGGCAATATTGCCATAGGGTATGTGATCCTGTGCCAGAATGTGGAATTTGGCTGAGACTCAGAGGCTTTGCCAAAATATTAATAGCTAAAGTGGGCTTAGGTCATCAAAAGAAATTCATGCTGTGAAAAACCCTTGTACATTTTACAGAGCACAGGAATTCATCACAAAGCAGGAGGGGCTGCAGAAGTGCAGGCTGAACAGAAAAGTTGCAGCAGGAGGCTGTGGACTGCACTAAGGAGTCTTTAAAGCAGCTCCCGTGTTTCTGGTCTCTGCAGATGCTGACATGACACATTCTGATTCTAAGTGTCTTGGCCAGATTCCTTTCTACATATCAACAAGGATTTTCTGGTAAATAAAACAGTCATGCATTTTTTATCAGCACTTGATGCTTTTTTTTTAAAGTTGTTGCCATTTTAAAGCAATGCGTATATACCCAAATCCTGATATTCTGTATAAGATTTGATGAGTGAAATGTTTACTTTGTCTTTTAACATTAAATCTTTAGATTTAAATGTTTTCCATAATATGGTTTTCTTTTCTGTTTTCTGCTAAGTCTAGATGGTTTTGGTCAATGTAAGCTGATAGCTACTTAATATATCCCTTGATTGAGTCCTAGGGCATATTTTTATTAAAGATTTTTTAAAGCATGGGTAGCTTTTAAAACTTATTGTTGAAGGATAATATACAGATAAAAAGTATACATATCATATGTATACAGCTTGATAAATTTTATAATTCATCACACGTGTCATAAGCACAAAGATCAAGAAGCAGAATATTGCCAGCTCCTAGAAGCTTCCTTGTGCCCACTTTCTGCCGTTATTCCTCTAGGGTAGGGTTTCTCAACCCCAGCAGCACTGACATTTTGGGCTGGACAATTATTTGCTATGGGGGGCTATCCTGTGCATTGTTAGATGTTTAGCAGCATTCCTGGCCTCTACCCACTAGCTGCCAGTAGCAGCCCTATCAATGGTATAACAAAACTTTCTCTCCAGATAAAGAGATAAGCCAAATATTTCCTGGGAACAGTCATGCCCAGTTGGGGACTACAGCCTCTAGAGTAGCCACTATTATGATTTCTAACAGCATAGATCAATTTAGCCTGTCTAGATATTTTGTACAAATGAACTCATATAATATATTCTTTTGCATATGGCTTTATCCTCTTAACATTTCATTTGTGAGATTCATTCATTATTTTTCTGTGTAGTCACAGGCTGATCATTCTTGTTGCCATACAGTACTTCATTGCATGACCATACTACAGTTTATTCATTCAACTATTGAAGGCCATTTTGATAATTGCCAGTTTTTGACTAACACACAGTCTTAAACTCATGTATATCTGATCATACATTATATCCCAAACTACATACCATACCTTGCTTTCTAAACAAAATTTTTTTGAGTCAAGGCATCTAAATTTTGGGAATTGTATTCATCTGAAACAAATCACATGTTAGACTTTATATGTAAACTATTTTATGGTAATTTCATAAGAAACTCACAGTGAGTCCACTGGTCTCATTGATGAAGTTGGGAGGGGGAAGAGAAGAGGAATCTATGTTCAGTGTAACCAGTATTTATTGAACATCTATGATTTCCAGGCATTTTGTGGCTCTGGAAATGTAAAAATAAGACAAATTCTATACCTTAAAGAAGTTTCTAGTTCCCTTTTTGAAACGGCTGGCCAAACTTTTTCTTCTTGGCTGATATACTCTTTGAAAGGTTGCCTCTGATAAGAAGATCCAGGCAGATCTTCTACCCCAAAGGGAGTGTGAGATGGGCTGCTAGAGCTGCACCTGCTCCAGGTATTTATCAAGAAAGATAAAATTGGGAGTCCTAGACTTATAGCACATCTCACCAAGGTAAGGAGGTAGGGAAGAGTTTAGAGCAGAAACCTTGGTCAGGATAGGCAGGTACAAACTTCAGGAAGAAATATCCCCTATCCTCAAGACCCTAATCACAGTAGAGACTGGATGCGGCCTGAGAGGAAAGAGAACAGACACAGCCCACAGGAAGCCAGCTAACAGAGAGTACTAAAATGCTTAGCGATGTGCCAAAGACCTTTATAACTAAGTCTAAAATGTTCGTTTATATTCATCACACACATCCTTCCAGACAAAGAAGAATGTGAGCCTAGAGAAACGATGACTCTGCTGAACTTCTGTTTTCAAAAATATATAGGCTGATTTGGTCCTCAATAGGTATCAAGCATATTGGGTAGCTGCCTTTTTAGAAGAAGAGTTTTATTACCAGTATTTTGTAAAGCATCTTTGCCTCTTATCTTTGCTACTCAAATATTTCACTAACTGCAACTTCAGTACAATAGTAAACAAAGGCCACTGTAACTGGTGTTGGCCTTCTTATTCATCATTCTAAAGCTTCTGAGACTTTCACTTCTTTTCCTCAATTTATGTTTGTTCATTATTACTACACACTCTTTAAATTCAGTACCATTTAATTGAATAAACCAGATGATTATGTTGGCTTTTTAAAAATTAACCTTTTGATTAAAGTTGCCTTTTTTATTTTTATTTTTTTGAGACGGAATTTCACTCTTGTTGCCCAGGCTGGAGTGCAATGGTGCAATCTCAGCTCACCACAACCTTCGCCTCCTGGGTTCAAGTGATTCTCCTGCCTCAGCCTCCCGAGTAGCTGAGATTACAGGCATGCACCACTATGCCTGGCTAAATTTGTACTTTTAGTAGAGACAAGGTTTCTCCATGTTGGTCAGGCTGGTTTCGAACTCCTGACCTCAGGTGATCCACCTACCTCAACCTCCCAAAGTGCTGAGATTACAGGCATGAGCCACCGTGCCTGGCCTACAGCTGCCTTTTCATTACCAACTTATAAATATAAAACATTATAAGGAATTGCAATTCTATATGGGAAGGTTTCTAAATTTTCTCTTAAGTAAATCAGTAGAAATTAGAGGAATATTTTAATTTTCTATTATCATGTGTATATTAATTATTTAATAGATCATTGCATAAAACCTTAGTTCCAAAAAAATTGTAGATAATATTTGCAAAAATGATGTTTCAACTACTTTACTAGGCAATCCTTTAAACACTGGGACTAATTCATTAGAAAAGCAACAGGCAAAGCAAAGCAAAACAAAACTCACTCAGCTTTTTAATGGTCTTGTTCTTGTGCAGGCAGGAATATGCCCACCCTCCCCAGTACCCTTCGCCTACTGCCAATTAATCAATTGCAGAACAATGAAACATTGAGTCATTGAATTTTAGCTCCTTAATATTTACAAATAAACCTTTTGCTTTTGCTTTTTGGCCAGCAGGAAAATCCCACAAGAACACATTTTTCACTGTATTTATTCATCACATGCTAAAATAACCCAGAACAAATGTACAAGGCTTTCTATCGAACTACTTCTGCCTTCCCATTAATCCATCTCAAAAAATTTTCACTACAAAGGCTTTCTAATAGGTCACCACATGATAACAGAAATATTTTTCTCTTTAAAATTCTTGCTTACTTGTGAACCCCAAAACCATGAATCAGCATTTTAACAAGTATGCTTATTGTTTAAAGAAAACTTGTATATCTTTTGTAAAGCAAAATATGCATGCATGTTCTTTAAAACATTATCTGCACATACAAATGTATTGCTGTGTGTCTACACATTTAGCAGTGCACTATATAGTATGTATATGTGAGTGCATCCAGCTAGATACACACACATATACTTATATTCAGTGTATGTGACATACATATGTATACACATACATTATTACATATGTACAACATATACTATAATTAATTTTATGTGTCAACTTGACTGGACCACATGATGCCCAGACATTTGGTCAAACATTATTCTGGTTGTTTCTCTGAGGGTATTTTTGGGTGTAATTAACATTTGAATCAGTAGACTGAGTAAACCAGAGTACTCTCCCTAATGTGGGTTAGCCTCTATCCAATCTGTTGAAGGCCCAAATAGAACAAAAGGGCTGATCCTTTCCTGAGTTAGAGAATTTTTCCTGCCTGATAGCCTTCATACTAGGCTATCAGCTTTTTTCCTGCCTTAGGACATTGACTCAACTACCAAGCTTCCTGGCCTTAAGCCTGCTGGTCTTTGGACTGAAAGTGTACCATTTGGTCTCCTGGTTCTCACGCCTTTGAACTGGGGCTGGAACTAAACCATCAACTCTTCTGGGTCTCCATCCTGCTGATTAAACCCACAAATCTTGCGACTTGTCAGCCTTCACAATCTCATGGGCCAATTCCTTATAATAAATCTCTTAATATATATTAGCCTGTTTCTCTGGAGAACTCTGACAAATATACATAGATACATATATATATACACACAGTAGCAAATGATGGTTAAGGGCATGGACCCTGCAGGCAGTCTGCTTCAGTTTAAATCCCAGACCCATAGAGTAACAAAAGCAAGTTACTTAACCATTGAGAGCCTCAGATTCCTTAATTAAAATGAGAATAATACTCGTTTCTATTTTGCAGGGTTGTTATAAGGGGTAAATGAGCTTTACTCAGAGCTCAGAGCAACATCCAGCCCATGGAAAATGTAACACAAATCTCTGCCTGTAATTACACTATTTGTGTATGTGTTTGTGTTTGTGTAGTACAGGTGTAAATAACTACTGTCTTTTGTGTCTCTATTACACACATTTGGATTTTTGTGTGCTAGATTTTTCTTAATGTGGGAGACATGTATATACTTAGAAATGGTCAGAAATTACTTTACTTCTTCAGGTTAAATAAGTCGAACTTTTGACTTTTGCCTCATATATTTTATAATCGAAAGTCTTCAAATCTTTTCATACATTCTTTTCTTGAATCCCCTAAATTTTTCACATCTCTAGAGCTGTAAACCCCAAAGTGTTCTAATTTGGACATGAGCACACAGCTGTGAAGCCCTCCATAGGGCTGTGAGTTCTTCAGAGGCTGAGACCAGCCCCAGTGCCCAGGTCTCATTCCCAAGTGCCTAGTATTAGACTGTGCCCAGAATATGCGCTCTTTCATTGCTACTCTGATTACAGACAAGTGGTTTGCTCCCTGACTGCAGATTAAAATAACCAGGAGAGCTTTTTAAGAAACAGCAAGGCCTAGGCTCATTCAGAGCAATTAAATTAGAATCTCTGGGGATGCGGCTGGGCACTGCTATTTCTTAAAAGCTTCCATGTGAGTCCGAAGTGCAGTCACGGTTAACACCCAGTGCCAGATAGAGAGGACATTACCATCAAACATTGAGGGATGTTGTCTCAGCCAAAGCCCTGCTCCAGATTTCTATGTAATGACCCAGCTACAGGAAAGGAGCCAGCAGTGTGCATTCCTCAGTGAATGTGGGAGGCAACAGCTTCCCAGCTCTTTCTTGGAGGTCGGGCGACAGCTTCTTGAGGCTGTGCTCCCTGTCTTGTCACCAGTACCTCCAGAAAAACATATCTGCACAGCGAAACTAGAAATTGTGTTTTAGAGCAACTGCGGTCAAACTTGACTTCTACTGCCACACAAATGACGGAAGATATTCACATGTATGACACCATTCTGCTCTGATACCCTTGTGACACTAAGATCCCAGCCGTAATTCTATTTGAGGAAGCATATTAAAATATGAGTTAGTGTCAGTGACATTATTATAAGAGCAATCAATTTGGTCTATAATTAAAGCAATAATTTGCAAACTTAGGTAATTTGGTTAATATTCATTTACTCAGCAAATATTTATTGAATGTCTTCTCTTTTCAATGACTGTTCTGGGTGCTGGGCAAGCAGTAGTTAAAAGATAAATTTTTTGCTATTGTGGAAATTATATTTGGGGGTAATTAGGAGACAGACAATAAACCAACAGATGAATAAACAAATTCATGTGTATGGGGGAGAATTACGGCTAACTGTCATAAAGAAAAGGAGAAGGTGAGAGAGAAAATCAGGATAGACCTCTTGAGGGGGTGATATTTGAATAGAGAGCGAATTAAAGAAAATGAAAAAGCAAGTCTTCTGAGTATCCAGGGAAAGAGTGGTTTAAGCAATTGCAAAGACTTGGGGAGAGAGCCTGATGTGTGTGTTCAAAGAATATCAAGTGGGCCGAAGTGACAAGGGTGGGAAAGGAAGGGAAGAGGTGAGTCAGAGGGATGGCATGCAGTCCAAGGTCTGTAGGGCCTTACAGGCCTCTGTGAAGTCTCTGGATTTAATTCTCAGTGCAACAGGAAGAAATGGGAGAGTTTTGAGCTTAGGGAATGCTCAAGCTAACTCTGTGAATGATGGCTCAGGCTACTGGTGGAGTACATACTGTAGCAGAGGAATGAGCTAGACAGAAGGACTGGCAGGTGGCTGGTAGAGTGGTCCAGAGACGATCTTGGTGACCTCCACAGAGCTATTGCAGAGGAGGTGGAGAGAAATGGCAATAATTTGGATGTGTTTTGAAAGTAGAATTATGGGGCTTTTCTGACGGATTAAAAGTGGGGTATGAAAGAAAGGATTTTGTGGAGATGGTGATGTTGTGTATTGAGACGGAGAGCACTAGGAAAAGAGGGTGTTGAAGTGGAAATCAAGAGCTCAGTTTTGGATACATTGAGTTTGAGATGGATACTAGGTATCTAAATAAAGATATTGAGAAGACACTGGTTACATCAGCTACAATTAAAAGGAGAGGTTGAGCCTGACATCAATTTGAAAGCCATCATTGTGATATGAAATTATATATTTATCTGTTTTTTATATCTTTCTCCCCCTAAAAATGTAAGTTTCATGTGGACAGAAGACTAATTTGTTTTGTTCTTTAACAGTTGCTTAAACGTTGATTGGAACATAGAAAGTGCCCAAGAAATGCTGAATGAATGAAAAATTAAATATTAGTGCAAGGCAGTATACAGATAAAAAAAAGAGGCTATCATTAGTGTCAAAGGCTGGCATGGTACATAAGTTGAGTGATCACTCTGTGCTTCAGCAATCAAGAAAATAGTCTTGGAGAAAATTGTACATTATTAAATTTCAAAGAATGGGTAAAAGGAGTTAGAAGATGTGTCGGATTTGGGGGAAAATGCTGGGTTTGATGTAGGATACATTGAATTTGAGGTTACAGTAGAACATTTGAATTCAATAAAAGGACATTTAAGTTGTTATAGTTTTATAAATGGTTTGAGATATGCACTTGCAAAGGACAGACGCTGGTAGTCCTTCTTTCTGAAAATAGAACCCACAAAGCTGCATTAGGGCATTGGACTCTAAATATGTAATGGAAAGTAGGAAGATTGAGACACCGAGAAACAGGTGAAAGGACTTCTAAACAGCGCTTCTCAAAATGTAATGTGCATGCGAATCACCTGGAGATCTCCCTAAAATGTGGGTTTTGATTTTGTGGGTCTGGGCTGGGGCCTGAGCTTTTCTAACAAGCTCCCAGGTGACGCCAATGCTGCACATCCTTGGACCACATTTTGATTAGTCAGGTATTCAAGTGAGGTGTTCAACAAAAATGAAAAGTTTTCAAAGAAAATAACTAAAAACCAGTTATGTGGCAAGTTTCACTCTTTTATTCTCATCGATGTTGAGGATAAAAAAGTATTGGGTTGCGGGGCATCAGAGGAAACTTACTTAGACAAGACTTATTTGTAGAAAGCTGCTAGTGGGCTGGAAGTGGGGGTGCAATGTGTAAGGTGCATTCCCTTCATCTCGAGTCAAGAGAGGGGACATCAGAGGGACTCCAATAGCATTAAGTACCATCTACAATGGGGGAGACAAGGTGGATTGAGGTCTGACAGGGAATGCAAACGGTGAGATCCAGGCTGGTCCGCTGTCCTCTGACAAGTTGAAGCAGCTGCTTAGTAATCACCCTGTTCACTCAGTGTATCAGGGCAAATAAAATGTAACAGGTCAGAAAACAGGTTAGTAGGCAGGAGGAGCAGTAGAAGAAAAAGACTGTAGAAAGCTCTAACTTAGGAAAGTAGAGAAAATTTACCTTTAAATCAAGTTTGGAGTCTAGATTGTTATATGGAACTGGAATAATAATTTCTGAATTAAAATTCTATGCTTTATTTTTAAATGACATAGGACCTTTTATTACCTATCAGTGATCATAAAGTAATTGCTGAGTATGTTTTCATTCAAGGGCAGAGAAGATCTCTCCCACTGAGAAAACTTTAAAGAGACGATGGGAAACAAAGGGAAATTGGTTTGTGATTATGCCCGTCAGTTCTGCTCATTGCATATTTTGGTGACAAGTGGATTCAAGGGAGAGGAAGAAAGTCAGCCTTGGATCTGCATATCAGCTACAATATACCCTTCAATAATTTTCTCATTCAGTTCCTTTGTCTGACACCACAAAGCATAATGAGATTATTGTCTAGGTGCTAATCCTCTCAGAAATCTTGGACAACTCATTGCTCTAACACTGGCCCCTGTAGATTAGCCCCACTGTGTCTTTGCCCACACTGTGCGCAGTTCAAAGCTTGCCCTTTTGTGGAAGAGACTTGCTAGTTCACTTCCCTTTGGACAGACAACTGCAGTGAAAGGAACTCCCACTCCCAGGTCTCATTGCAGCTACAACACTAGCAGACATTTTCATATCCTGTGCACATCAGAGCTGGCGCTGTCGAAAGACAAATTTAGTTAAACATCTTAATAAGCTTTTGTGATTTATAATCAGACAACACCTCCTTCTCTAAATTAGAATGAGTGTTTCATAGAGCTAAGCAGAAGAAGTTGGCTTTGTAAAAAAAATAAGGGCTGAGGAAAGCAGAAGCAGAGAACAGAATGTGGATTGTTCTTCTCAGTTGCTTTCCTTGTAAAGATTAAAGCAGAAGGGACCTCCCTAATCCCAGCTAAAAGTAAGTTGTTTGGGGATTTGGCTATTTCATTTTTTTTCCCTTGAGCTAGGGTTTCACTGTGTTGTTGCCCAGGCTGGTCTCAATCTCCTGAACTCAAACAATCTTCTCACCATAACCTCTCAAATAGCTAAGATTACACACATGCACCACCACACTCAGCAAATTTGGCTGTTACCTTTCTGTCCTCTGATTTCTCAGAAGGGCAGATAAACAACTTGACTTCACTTGGCGGTATGGAACTTCAGCATAAGTAATTCCATTTTGGTCTAGTATGTTGGCCCCAGGGCAGGAGCTCAGTCCAAACCAATGACCTCCTATAAATATTTTTAACAGGAAAAGTGCTGGCTTGAAGCAGTGGTGCACCTTGCATTGTCATCCACACCCACAGAGGCTGTGAAGATGGAGATCTAATAGAATACAGGTAGTTACTGGCTCAATAGAGCACTGACACTCCTCACTAACAGAGACAATTTTGTTAGGTACCAGGCACGAAGCCTGAGGGTGACTGTGGGCAGTGGAGGAGTGGAAGGACTCATACACCGTTCTCATTATCCCTTCCTGGACTCTTCCTTCTTGGCTCTCAATTTATATCTCATGTACCAGCTACACAAAGATTTCTTGCAGCCCCAGCCGGTGAAGATTCCCTTCAAGACTCTCATTGTCCTTTCCTCTCTGAGAACCTTCCTGATCCTAAGCTTAACCAAGTGAGACAAACTTCTGAGCCTCCAACATTTGGCACAAAACTCTATCTGGGCATCTCTCCCTGTGTAGTCATTTCTGGTGCACTAACTGCTATTGTGGGGGAAGGAATGACCTCCTTTTACTGGGTGGCTTTTCTTTTATTCATTATGTGACTGTGATATCACTAGATTTTGCTGATGACCTAAAGGTTACAAAACTCTAGATGAAGATATCCTCGGTGTAAGCACAGAATCATGAAGGGATCATGCTGTCAAGCAGCAGATTGTTGGCAGGTGAGTTTTGAGAGGGGCCAGCAACCAGATGGTAAGTATTCCAGGCAAGCTGCCTTCCAAGTTGCCCTAGTCCTTTGATGCTATGATGGGAGTTTCTCAGCCAGGGTAGCTGCAAGGCACCTAAACTCCTCTGCCATCAGGCTTTCTTATTGTCAATATTGGACCCTTGATCCCGGGTTTTCTGTAGCCACAGTGAGGCACTGAGTATCATACAGGCCCCGGCAGTGTAAATGTTGCAGAGACTCACAGTTCTGCCGTTACAAGATTGTCCCAATTTTTTAATAGCTTTATTGAGAAATAATTGATATACATAATATACACCAATTTCAAGTATTTAGTGAGTTCAACAGAGTTGTCCAAACATCACAACAATTCACTCTTAGAATATTATCATCCCAAAATATCTATCCTGACATTTTTCAAATAATCAGTTCCCAAGTTCCAGCCTCAAGCAACTACTAATCTATTTTCCTTTTGTATAGATTTTTCATTTCTGGACATTTCATGTAAATGGAATCATAGAATATGTGGTCTTTTACATTTGGCTTCTTTTACTCAACATAATGTTTTTGAGGTTGATTCATGTGGCAGCAAATATCAGAAGCTGTGTTCATTTTATTGCCAAATAGTGTTTTCTGATACGGTTTTAATGGCTATATTCTTTGAACCTCTGAGATACGTGATATGACAAAGACTGTTTTTCTGATTTGTAGGGAATACAGAATATTTTCAACTGAGTCTGGTCTGGATAGTCGCTGTGGATATGATGGGAAAACATCCTTCCTCTTTTATCCCAATAGAGTTTGATGCATATCTGCTAAAAAAAAAATCAGTGCTGCCAATAGTCCAGAATTGTTTGCCCAGAGCAAATATGAATATATACCAATACAGCTGTCATGGACGGAGACTGGAAACCAACAGGAGGAGGAGGCAGGGGATTTGGTCAATTCTTGGTCTGATGAGTACCAGACCCTTTTTGAAACATGCACACGGTCACACATTATCACACACAAAAAACACGGGGCATACACAGAGACACATACAAACAGTACAGTGAGTACGCACCCACACAACTTCAAACACACAAAAACATTAGCTTTCTTTCAGCACTATTTACTCAGAAGGCAGAGTATCTTGATTTCATCCAAGGTGAAAATAATAATGATATATATTTTTTTCTGTTTGAAGGTTGTTAAAGAAGACCAGGTGCAATGACTCATGCCTGTAATCCCAGCACTTTGGGAGGTTGAGGCAAAAGAATTGCGTGAGGCTAGGAGTTCAAGACCAGCCTAGGGAACATGGTCAGACTTCATCTCTACAAAAAATTTAAAAATTAGCTGGGCATGGTGGCATTCACCTGTAGTCCTAGCCATTTGGGAGGCTGAGACAGGAGGATCGCTTGAACCCAGGAATCCATCCAGAAGGTCAAGGCTGCATATGATTGTACCAGTACACTCCAGCTTGGCCTGGGTCATGGAGTGAGATCCTGTCTTAAAGAAAAAAAAAAAGGTCGTCAAAACAAGAAGACACTGACTTTTTTGGAGTTAACATGGACCAGATCATATACTTATAACAAATATGTTTTTGAGGTGGGCAGATGGATAGCTTGAGCTCAAATGTTTGATACCTGGGCAACATGGTGAAACTTCATCTCTACAAAAATACAAAAATTAGCAGGGCATGGTGGCACATGCCTGTGGTCCCAGCTGCTCCAGAGGCTAAGTGGGAGGATCACTTGAGCCTGGGAGGTCGAGGCTGCAGTAAGCTATGATTGTGCCACTGCACTCTAGACTGGGTGACAGGACAAGACTCTGTTTCAAAAAAAAAAAAAAAAATGAATAGGTTTTCTGTACTAAGAATCTCAAAATATATAAATCTTGGTCTTGCAAACTGTCAGAAAGTAATCACTTTATTTGTATGACTTATCATCCTTGCTTATTGCTTATATTTCTGAAATTATAGGGACAGTAATTATGTTCAAGAGACAATAACAAACTATCTTATGTATCTATGTATGTATATATCTCTTTCTAATCTATCATCTCTTCTCTACTTTTTTCTTTTGTTCCTTTTTTTTGTCTATTTCTTCTCTACTTTTAAGAGTTGCATAGTATTCCATAAACTCATGTTTTATTTTAAATTTCTCTTTTTATAGGCATTTAGATTGTTTTCAATTTCCTGAATAACATTTTCCCTTTTATGGACATTTAGATTGTTTGCAATTATCTGAACCAAACTTTTAATTAGCATTTTCTGTACATCTATTCTTTTCAAGAGTGAGTGCATTCCTCTAGACTATATTCCTAATTGTTGAATTGTTGAATATGGAATATTACAAGTTAATATCCTGATAGGCATTTCAATTACCTTCTAAAAATGTGGCACTATTTACATCCCCACTGGCTATTTGAGTTTCTATGTCCCCAAATCTCCATTATTAGCATTCATTTTAATTTTTTGCTAGTCTGATGTTATCTTTTTGTTTTGATTTACATCTTCTGATTTTTCAAAAACTTCTCATAGAAATATTGGTCATAGGTACTTCTGTGTTTGTTTCCAAGTTTACATACTTTGTCTGGTGTACTAGATTGTTTGCTTTTCTTTAGTTGACTTGTAGAAGCTCTTTATGTATTTTCATTACATACATATATATATATCATTAATATTATATTATGTAATTAAGTTATAATTTTACATTAGATATCACATTATGTGATTACATTATTACAATGCATATTGTAAATATTTTCTTTCAATTCTGTCACTGTATTATCTTTGTGGTGGAGTTTTTTTAGTACAACATTTTATCCAAGTAATCTATCATTATCAACCTTGTTAAAAAACTTTTATCTTCAAATAATTTTAGATTTAGAGAAAAATTGCAAATATGGCACAGAGACTTTCTGTGTACTCTTATCCTAACTTTTCCTAATGTTAACATATAATCATTATACATTTGTCAAAAGTAAATTAATATTTCTCACAAACCTATTAACTAATTTACAGATTTTATTCAAATTTCTTCAGTTTTCACACTAATATCCTTTCTCTGTTCCAAGATTTCATCTATGACACCATGTTACATATGGTCACTGTGTTTCATTTTTCTCCTATAATCTGTGACAATTTTTAGTGTTTCCTTGTTTTTGTGACCTTGACACGTTTGAACAGTACTTGTCAGGTATTTTGTGGAATATTCCTCAATTTGGGTTTGTCTGATATTTTCTTATGATTAGACCAATGTTATGGATTTGGGAAAAGATCATGACAGAGGTGAAGATGCTTCCTCATCGCATCATGACTTATTAGTCATGTTAATATTACATGACCTCAGATATGATGTGATAACTGGTGATGTTAGCCTTGATCACTTGGTTAAGGTAATGTCTGCCAGAGTTCTCTGCTCTAATCACTGTTTTCCCTTTTCATCCTTTATATGTCAGAAGCAAGTCATTAAATGCAGCCCACACTTAAGAAGACGGAAATTGAGCTCCACTTCCTGGATGAGGGAGAAAAATGTACATTTATTTAAATTTTTTTGTAAAGACATTCCATTCCTTCTCCTCTATTTATTTATTCATTCAATTGTTCATTTGTGTTGCCATAGCTATATAAATATTTGTTTTATTCTTTGAGTTATAATCCAACTTATTCAAGAAATTTGAATTTTGGTATTTTCAAATGTATCAGTATTTTATCTTCTATCTTCTGATTCTCTTGAATATCTAGGCACAATGACAACCACAGATAGCGTAACCTATTCAGAAAAATATTTACATCTTATGTCTCTATATCCAGTGTTACTGCAATGACAATGGTCTGTATAATAATCTTGAACATTAGAGATTTGACCTGTATATCTTATTCTTTCTCTTTAAGTATGCTATTTGCTCTTAGTTGCTATAGGTAATTGTCTTAAGCAAAAGTAATTTTTTGACATCCCTCATTGTAGAGATAACTTTCTCTTTTGCAATTGAGAAGTCACTTATAGGAAAAAAGGGAGATAATTGGAGACCATATTAATAGGTTGTTTCCCCAAAACTTTTTACCTAATGCTGTTAGCATCCATTGATAATTCTTGCTTAAATCTATTACATTGGAGTTGTAAAATGATTATTTTCCCTACTAATTCTTATTATTCTTTCTACATCTATTAACCAGTGTTTTTCTATAAAATGCAAGGTTTTTTTCTCCTATGTCTCTATTTTGGAGTATCCTGTATCTTTTCTAATTCCACATGTTCTAATCCATTATTGTCATTATTTTATTTGGTACTCAAATTGTACCATGATTATTAGCCCATCATGCTTCTTTACTTAGCTCTCTTGTCTGTTTATCATGTCTCTGTTAGTTGTTGAGTACCCTTTCACTTTCTGACATAACAACGTGTCAGGGCTCATCTTATATTCTTCCAGCTCCTGCTGTGCAAGAAAACATTTTCCAAGGAACATTGGTTTCTTTTATTAGAGAATGGTATTTAGAAACCAAGATCTGAGCAGTCCATGTGCTAACTGCTACTATTAATACTTTGTTATGGCTTTCTAGACTCTCAGTGGACAGAGCTAGAAAATATACATATGTACGTGTAAATATACACACATTTCTATTTTTCTATCTACCTATTATCTATCATCTATCTATCATCTATCTCTAGGTTATATATCATGGGTTTGTGCCATACCTTCAATTTCAATCCAGCACCACAGATTTCATTTTAGCTTCCTCACTCTCAATATGTTTACTTATTATCTCAAAATTAGAATGCATAAAAAGTGTTTTAGAATTGCTAACACATACCATTATGCGGAAAAAACAAACTTTACTAACTATACTTCAGCATTTGTTTGCAGGTCTTTTTTAGCTTACTCTGAAGGCATATAGTCAAAATACTGAGTTTAAAAAGTTACTTGGGTGAGTTCTTTTTATTTTCACCTTCAGTTTAGTGATACTATTTGGAATACAGTTAATTTCTTTTTGTTTGCATTCATTATAGGTTTTCCTCTGTCCTCCTTGTAGATATTTTAATTTTATTTTTTATTTCTATAAAACACCAGCATGACTCCAAAGATGAAGTTACAGCAAACCAGCTACTCAGAGAAGTACCACCTCATGCTCCCCAACCCTTCTACCCCATTCCCATTCATACCCTTGAGGTAACCAATTTTGTTAGTTTTTGATTTGTCCTTCCTGTATGTATTTTTACAAAAATAAGCAGATGCATATACAGTGTCTTCTTTCATTATTTGTCTTGCAAAAAGGTGGTGTACTATATCTACTCCTTTGTTTGTTTCAGTCACCTTAACAATGGTCTATCTATAATAATAACATTATTATTATTAGTGCCTCCATTTCAAAACCTAGGCTCAGAAAGTTAAGTAACTTTTCTTGGCTCACAAAGGCAAGTGGAGGAACTAGCAAAATGAATTTGCATTCTGATACTTTTTCTTCTAATCTTTTCTATTTTTTTGTAATTAGTTTGTAATTCTCAAATTTGAGTTAATAGGTAAAAATGATATTTACATTTTTATTTTCTGAAAATGTCACTGCTTTCCAGAGAGTAAATCCCAGCTTTGTTCAGAGCAGTTGATGATATGTTTAATGAGCATTTGGTTTAGCTCAATATTTCCTGTTGTGACAAAGCTTACTGCTTCAAGTTTATTTTTTGAGAGTTGAAAATGTTCTGCAAGATTATTTGCTTCCTTACCATCCCACACTCCTTCTGTTTATTCCCACTTTAGGATTCCCAGCTGAGATGCATATTACCTTTAAAATCTTTATAATTTAATGTATTAGAGAGTTGACTTTGTTATGACCAAAATCATAACAAGTGATCATTGTATTATTTCTTCCTTTTGTAAAAAAAAAATTCTAGCAGTTCAAAAAATTATTTTTTGGTTCTAGCCACAGAGATGTACACATATGGCAACACTATATTTTACTAATGTGCAAATTCACCTAAAATACCCATCATCACAGAAATCCTTTGAAAAGGGAAGAATAACCCAGTCAACTGAGTTTGAGTAGCCACCTTTCAGAATACTGATCAATTTTCCTTTCATGCAGCTCTCCAGCTGATGGCTTTTTTTCTTCACTGTTTAGCCCCCAAGGACCCCAATACAACAATATTAAGCCACTGTAAATATAAAGTTTAACTCTGAAACTAATATGACAATATGGTTCCACCTGAGTCATGGCAGATTTTCTCAGCTTTCATTATTGGACACACCTAGATGAGTATCTTCGATAAATAAACAAACTGAGGAAAACTACATGTAAAAAAGGCTTAGCAGTTGAAAGAAAGTAGACCAATCTAAGGTATCAGAACAAAGGTTTCTTATGAATTTGACTTTTCTTAAGATGCATCTTTAATTTATACACCAATGATATAGGAGGAAAAAATATAGTCACTGAGTTTTAAAATACAATAAACCTTTTAGCTTCTTGGGTATAATATTGTATATTATTAGATAGATTCATGGATTAGAGTATTGTATCATCCACACATACTAATATACTATGTCTTCTAGCAGTCTAATATTTATACCTGCTGTTCTTTATCTTGTTAAATTATATTAGTATTAGCTATATTAAATATATTTTTATGTTATCATAGTGATAACAAGTGTTTTTACATTGTTCTTGCCTGTCACTATTTATAAACAAGATTGCTTTAAAGCTTGCCTCTCTTCCTTCCTTTCTTCCCTCCATTCTCCCCTCCCTTCCTTCCTTCCTTCCTTCCTTCCTTGTCAGGTTTTGTTATCTGAGCAATATTGGCATCAAAAAAGAGTTTGAAAGTCATATTTCTTTTATCTATGCTCTAAAGCAGTTTACATTGATACTAGAAATACCTCCCCCATTTGTATAAGAGCTAAATAAATTAACACATATACACATCTTGGCTCAGTGGCTGGTACATAGAAAGCACTCACCTGACATTAGCTATGATGGGATGTGGTAAGACCTACATTCCAGACTGTTTTTGTTTGTCTTTGCAATGAATGAAAAATGCATTATTATAGAAGTTGGTGTAGGAGAAAGATGGCTGAGGATTCTTCCTAGAGAAAGAAGTAAAATAATTGCTGCTTTAAATCCAGTCGTCAAAAGACATGAAAAAGTGGGGATGTGGTGTATAATTCCAAATGAGCACATTGGAAGTGCCAAGATCGAAGTCACCTCCAGTGCCTCTATCTTGCAAAATGACTCAATAACCCACGGTTGTGGCTCCTCGTTGTACTTGCTCAGATCCCATTACTCAGCTGATGCTCCATTTCCCAGGTCCTGAGAGTATGGGCTGCTAATGGCACACAACCGTCCTTTCTCCAAATGATGTCATTAGCCAGAGGGCCTTGCCAGGAGCTTACAACCCTCTTCCTCAAGGCAGTTAAAGGCAATGATGGACGGACACAAGGGTTCAAATTGACTTCTTGCCTCAGAGTGGTGCCAAGGCTATAATGTAATTTATATCCCAAGCCCCATGGGAGCAGGCTGAAGCTCAACTCCAGCTGTGATCATATTCCTGTTCAGCTCCTTCCCCCACTTTGTCTTGATTCTCTCTTTTCCTCTCATATTTCCCATGAGCACATCCTTAGTAAATACTGTGTACGTGAATCCCTGTCTCAGTATCTGCTCCTGACAAACCCAATTTAAGAGAGCCACTTAAAAGGAGGACGTCCTGTGGGCATGGATGTCAGCAGGTGTTAAGAAACAGAGTGAAAATTGCCCTGAACGAAGCAAGGAGGGGAGTGTTTGTTATTTGGGATCCTGAAAGGAAAGAGGAAGAACCTAGAGAGCCAAGCTGGAAGCCAGCCAGTGGTCTGAGATGGAATTTTGCTCTTGACACCTCTGAAAATTTCACCCATGCATGCCTGTGACTTCATACCTCAGCTTGCTCCATATTTGCTTTCACAGTACCCATATTTGCCTTTAAACAGTATGACTTTCAAAACCATCTCACTAGCATCCTAGAAACATCTCACTGACTAAATCATAGCAACTGAAGATATTATATGGTTTCTCCATTTAAGAAACTCTTTGTTCTAGCAGTTAGGCAAAGTTCTATTTTGGCTCTATCTACAGAAAAGTACACCTGTGGCAACACTGTATTTTACTAACATAAATAGGGATCTATGTAAGAAAGCTGGTTGTGGTTGCAGATGTCACATCCTTGGGGATGTCCTTGACCTTTGACAAGGACCTGGATTGTGTACTTCCATTTTCACATGCATGGATGTGAACAGCATCTGCCAGACATGGGATTGTTTTATGCTTTTAGAAGCCATGTCACACACACAGTAAAGCAATGCTTCCAACAAACCTCTGTGGTAGGAATAATATACGGAAATCACTTTGTTTTTCAAATGAAGAAAATGTCATTATGGTGTTTAGAGCACATGCTCTAAAATCAGCCAGTCTCAGCTTCCAGTTTTGACTGGAGGACATTCTTGCATATCAGGTAAGTCAGTACGTATTCATGTGTGTGTACGTTCCTTGAAACATAGTTGGGTAAATAGGCTGTAAATCTGTTAGTTATGAATCAATTTCCCTAGAATTCACTCATTTATTCACCTAATTGACAATATTTGTTGATTTCTTCTTTGTGCAAAGCTTTGCAAGTGGTTCTGAGGACACAGCCTTAGGGAATACAGACGCAGGCTAAACTCATGGAGTTTAACCTTGTTTGGGAGACAGACAATAAACAAGTAAACACATCTAATAATCTTGTATTGAGACAAGTGCTCTTAAGGAAACTAACAGGATACTTTGAAGGACAATAACCTGCTTTGGATTTGTATATGGGAGAATTTTAGTTTGGCTTTTTGCAGAAGCAGACCCTGACACAGAATTGAAGAGCAAGTGGTTTAACTGGGAAGTGAAGAAAACACCAGTAGGGTAGTGGGGAAGTGCGACAGGGGAGAGAAAGCAGACAGGCAAGGATGTACCATCAAGCAAGTTACCACTGTGGGTATCTGAAGCTTAATCCCACCAGGAACACTGGGAGCCAGTGTATAACTCAGGCCTAAGAGTTACTCTACTTGAAGACAAGGGGTTATAGGATGTTTCTATACCAGTTCCTGTCAATTATGGGTTGATGGTTGCTCCTGGGGGTATTAAAGCCCCAGTGTTTCTGGCTCACATCCTTGTAGGCTGGCAAGGTGGATTCTGGAGACCATAAAAAGCTCTCAGCAGACAGGCAGGTGCTGCCGGCATGCACTGAGGTGGTGAGTGTTTAGGCCATATAGGCGGGCCAATACAAGCACCCACCATAGATGATGACTTAGGACCTTGTGATATGGTTTGGCTCTGCATCCCAACTAGGATTTCATGTTGAATTGCGATTCCCAGTGTTGGAAGAGGGGCCTGGTGGAAGGTGATTGAATCATGGGGGCTGACTTCCCCCTTGCTGTTCTCCTGATAGAGTTCTCCGAGACCTGGTTGTTTGAAATCGTGTAGCACCTCCCGCTTTCCTCTGTCTCTTCCTCCTGCTCAGGCCCAGTCACCAGTGTGACTGCGCAGGTCACACACCCATCAAACCTGCTCTGCTATTGAAATGAAGACCTAAATGTCATCCGTTTTTTGGACAATTCTATTTGGTTGTCCCACAGTTGTCATTTGGTCTCTTTATATAGCTAATATTCCCGAACAGATCACAGTTAAATTTAATTCTGAGAAGGGGTTAAGCTTTCTGTAACATATGATTTTCAATAGCTGTGCCTATTAAATTGCTATAATTAATACTTATCTTTCCTGCAGAACAAGAAGTGATTTTACGACATGTACTCCATGATCCAACAATTCCAAATATGCTCAAAAGGGCAAGAATTTTCATGTAATGGAATACCACTCACCAATAAAAAGGAATGTGCTGATACATGCAGAAACAAGGGCAAATCTCAGAGAAATTATGTTAAATTTTTAAAAGCCAGACACAAAAAAGTATCCATTTGTATAATGTTCCAGAACAGATCAAATGTGTCTACGGTAACAGAAATCAGAACAGTAGTTGCCTCTAGTGGGGCAGGGGGCATAACGGAACCTGCTGAGTCAATGAGGATGTAAACACATGTCAACAGGAATTGAACTGTATGCTTGCATTTGTGCATTTTATTATATATAAATTATCATTCAATTCTTTAAAAACCAAAAGTTGGGAAAATAATTAAAAATTAACTAGGGGCCAGCCACAGTGGCTCATGCCTGTAATCCCAACACTTTGGGAGTCTGAGGCAGGCGGATTACCTGAGGTCAGGAGTTTGAGACCAGCCTGGCCAACATGGTGAAACTCTGTCTCTACTAAAAATACAAAAGTTAGCTGGGTATGGTGGTGGGTGCCTGAATCTCAGCTACTAGGGAGGCTGAGGCAGGAGAATCGCTTGAACCTGGGAGGCAGAAGTTGCAGTGAGCCGAGATCACACCACTGCTCTCCAGCTTGGATGACAAAGCAAAACTCCATCTCAAAAAATAAAAAATAAAAATAAACTAGAAAAAAAACTAGATGTGTTTATCAGATGGTTTGGATTTTTCTCATATGTGAAGTAATACCTAAGGAAAATCATTTTAAAAACAAACCAAAAACATGTGGATGAGCACAGTTCGTGTAACCTTAAGTGTGTGGAAGGAAGACCTCTCTTAGAAGACGTCAGGTAGGAAAGCATTCAATGACTCAGTCATAAGACGCTGGAGGCAGAAGCAGACAGGTGGACCACATTTCATTAAAAAGTTAGGTGGGGTTCTGTTTCAAGTGTCCAGTGGCATCTAAATATGTAGTCTTTGATTCAACCTTTCACATATTCCCAGTAATGCACCACCTTCCCATCAGTGCCCCAAACTGGACAGATTACTGGGGTCAAGGAGATTTTTCATTAAATTTAAAGCTGTGGGTCAGAATTTAGAATGATGACCAAGTCATGCTGCCCACATCAAGGACTGGGTGGAGAACAGTGGTCATGTTGAAGAAAGAAAATGAGTGTTATTCCCTTCTCTGTGTCCATGTGTTCTCATTGTTCATCACCCACCTATGAGTGAGAACATGTGGTGCTTGGTTTTCTGTTCTTGCGTCAGTTTGCTGAGAATGATGGTTTCCGGATTCTTCCATGTCTACAAAGGACACGAACTGGTCATTTTTTATGGCTGCATAGCATTCCATGGTGTATATGTGCCACATTTTCTTTGTCCAGTCTATCATTGATGGGCATTTGGGTTGGTTCCAGGTCTTTGCTATTGTAAGTGGGGATGGAGTGGAGGGGAGGAGAGGGACAGTGGTGGGGTGGTGGGGAAGGGAGGATGGGGAGGGATAATACTGGGAGAAATGCCTGATGTAGGCAATGGGAGTGGGGCGGGGATTGCAGACAGCAAACCAATGTACCTATGCAACAATCCTGCAGGATGCAGGATGTGCACGTGTACCCCAAAGTACAAAACAAAACAAAACAAAACAAACAAACAAACAAACAACAAAAAAAAAAAAACAAGGAAACACATGCTTTCTTCCATGGGCCACTCCTTGGGTCAAAGCCTCAGGAGCTCCAATAATAATATTTTTGAAAAAAGAATTATCCTTCCATGGCTTGTTGAATGCTCCCTACCTCAATTACATCTCTTAGAAATTCTCTGTATACATTTCCCTCAACCGCAGCTGTCTTCCTCTACTTACCACCCTAGGGAGAGTTTTCTTTCTAGTACAGTGCACTAGCTATTGAGGATGCCATGGAACTGTTCAGGGCAGGAGCCACAGGATTCCTCTTTGTTCCATGGGAGACACCTTTGGACAAAGACCTGCTACACAATGAAAATGGCACTAGAATCAGGCAAATCACCCAACTTCCACCCATCATGTATGTTAGAAGAGACGGTCACAGTGGCTAGGCAGCCGGGAGAACTTCCCTCTAATATTCACATAATCTGTTTTTAAACATTGTATATTCTAGCCTGGGCAATAAAACAAGAATCCCATTCTCTCTCCCTCTTTCTCTTCCTCTTTCTTTCTCTCTTTCATTCTTTTTTTTTTTCTTTCTTTTGCTGTTTCTTTCTCCTTTTCTCTCTTTTTCTAAAATCTCTTCCTCTTTCTTTCTCTTTCATTCTTTTTTCTTTCTTTTGCTGTTTCTTTCTCCTTTTCTCTCTTTTTCTAAAATCTCATCCTCTTGCTTTCTCTTTTTTTTCTTTCTTTTGCTGTTTCTTTCTCCTTTTCTCTCTTTTTCTAAAATCTCTTCCTCTTTCTTTCTTTCATTCAAAAAAAAAATCACTGTATAGATGCGGCTGTTTTCGCTCAAAATAAACAAATTAATTTTGCTATTTCTGTGTAACTTTAAAAAAATTTAGGCAAAACCATGTATTTAATCTCCCATCTTGAACTAATTCTTGCTTCCTTTAAAATAATATTTGCTTCATTTTTGTGCAAATATTTGCTTGTGCTGTTGCAATGATTACATAATTACAAATGGGAAGGAAAGAGTTTTAGTTTAACTGGATGATGCTGTTTTGGAATATACTTGAAAATTCAATTTCTGCATATCATACTAATGCTACAGTGATATCTACTTAAAGATTACCAGCTTTGTGAAATGAACTTCTATTCTGTTTTTTTTTTATATAAGCAATATGACTTTATTTAGTTATTTTGGAAACAGAACCCCCCCAAATAATGCCTGAACCCAAAGGTACATAAAAATGGCCCAAAATAGTTTAAAATAGATTTGAACATCATTTGTAGTTTCTTCCTCACAACACGAGTGCTTTCAGCTGGTCAGTAGATTATGAAGCATCTCTGATCCTGTTAAGGCAGATGATCATTCTATGGATGCATCTGTCACTCCTACTGGGAAAATGACCCTGTTGCAGCTGGGGGCTCTTCCCAGTTGTTTGGTCGGTTGGCCCAGGAAGGGGAAGTCCTGGAGCTGGTGGGTGGGAGCCAGGCCCCACCTGTCTTGTCACTCCTCTGCTGGCCCTCTGTGACTGACGCCAACACGGAGCCCTGGCCCTTGTTGACGTCACTGATGCACACCCTCTGCCCGTCAACCGACTCCTTCCACAGGGTCACACCGGAGACGGCCAGGATGTTGGCTGTGATGGAGCAGCTTGCATGCCACATCACATCATTGAACTTGTGAAGCAATTTGGGGGACCACGTATTGCCTGAGACATCAGGTCCAGAGGAACACACGACCATCCTGGGAGCAGCTGACGATGGCCCTGGTGGGCAGGTCGGAGGGGGCCCAGGCCACACCTTGAACCCAGTCACCGTGCGCTTCCAGCCTCTGCTCCCCAATCCACTGGCCGTCCTCTTCCTCCTTCCACAGCTTGATGAGGTTGTCACAGCCACCTCATGCAAACTTCTTCATGTAATTGGGTTTCTGCCCCGATGGCTGTTCTGAGGCTCCCAGGTACAACAGGAGAGGCCCCCCGACAGCATTTCAGCCAATGGTGTGAGCGTTGTTGATCTTCTTTACTTCCCACTGGTCTTCCCCGGTGTAAGTCAGCAGGGAGATGCCCCCCCGCCACCAAGCTCCCACAGGCCAGGATCAGGCCATAGTCATGGGGGGCCCAGCACAGCGAGTTCACTGGGGAGTTGTGTCCTGCGTGCTTGTGGCTCTTCTCCCAGGTGCTGTTTTCCTGTGTCCAGATAATGACTTTCTGGTCAGAGGAGCACCATCCCGGGATGTTGCTGTACACGGGGTGAGCCCACACCACTTGCCACACAGGACGCCCATGACCCCTGAGGTCAGTGATGAGGATCTGCCCTCCACTGAAGATTTGGACAGACCTGTCTGATGAGCAGGTTGCCAGGCGGGTGCCATAGTAGTCCATCTGGGCGTCGTGAATCATGTCCTCATGGGAGCTATCCACAGTGTTAATTACTGACACCATGACTGTGGCGGCAGCTGCTTCGGGTCTTGGATGTGGCCACTATTCTGTTTTTTATTCCTTGTAATAAGCTCCACTATGCAAAATGCTATTTCTGAATGTGTCAGTTAGTACTTTGAAGAATGGTCCAAATCTCTCTCTTATTTCTGTGCACGTTTTTGCCTCTTGCTTTAAAGAGCCACTAAGTGGGTCTTTCTTTGGACCAAAACGAGTTCAAGAATGACTAAGCCTCCTGTGTGTTTTCATCTATTTGGAGAGAACTATCTGTCTTTATTTCATTTCTGCACAGTTGCGATTATATTAAGACACTCACTAAGCACCCGAAATCAGAACATAGAGGCCTTGATTGTTGCCTTTTGTATCGAAAGTGGCCTAGATGGGACGAGACTCAGAAATGTTAAGGGAAAGGAGGGTACAGGAAAGCTTTGGGTCTCACCAATAACAAACTAGGGGGCTCCTACGTGTGCCTGGTGCTGCTCTCGTTCCTGGATACACAGATGAGTGGGTCAAGGTCCCAACTGTTAAGGAGATTTTGGTCTCCACGTGGAGACAGACACTTAGAATAAAACATGTTGTTCACATACCTAAAGGCTATAGAAGAGACATGAATACTGAGAAGAGGAAAAGCCAGCCAAGGTCCCTGAGTAGCCCTGAAGAAAGGCCACAGAAGGAGCACATCAGCCACCTTCCAGTTGCTCTTGCTACACTTACACAGGGAAGAGACTCCGTGCTTCTGCAAAGTTCTTGTAGTAGATGCTGTTGGTCCCCTTTACCTGGCAGGCATCACCCAGCTACTGGGAGTGTTGGACAGTTCCCCCTTTACCCAGAGACTTGCCACCTTGGCCTACTGGACACGACCGCTTCTGAAGATGCTGGGGATATTATGCCCTTCCTGTCAATGGCGTACAGCCAATCAGTAACTGATACTGGGTACAAAAGGCTGGCCACCTTGCCTCAGGAAGGAACAACTCTGCGACGTACCTCATGCTTCAGATTCCCCATCATGGGATTAAGGTGAGGTTAGACTTCAGCTGAACTCACACATCTGCCCAGCTTCTTTCCTTGTCCTGCCTGCTTTCATCACCCTCTCAGGAATTAATCTCTCCCTTAATCACTTGCATGACAACCCACTTGGGCTCTGCTTTTTGAAAATCTGTGTGATACAGTTACCTGTGTTTACTCTTAGTTCATTCGTTGTTTGGCCCTGAAGAAAAGATCATGGAGCCACAGAAGATAAAAAGGAAAAAGCAGAATAGGGAAATGATCTTATCTTAGGATATCCCAGCTCCATACACCTCTTCTAAATGAAATGACCACTGATATGGTTTGGCTGTGTCCTCACCCAAATCTCAACTTGAATTGTATCTCCCAGAATTCCCGCATGTTGTTGGGGGGAATTGAATCATGGGGGGAGATAATTGAATCATAGGGGCTGGTCTTTCCTGTGCTATTCTCATGATAGTGAATAACATGAGATGTGATGGGTTTTTCAGGGGTTTCTACTTTTGCTTCTTTCTCATTTTTCTCTCGCTGCCACCATGTAAGAAGTGCCTTTTACCTCTTGCCGTGATTCTGAGGCCCGCCCCCAGCCATGTGGAACTGCACGTCTAATTAAACCTCTTTTTCTTCCCAGTCTCAGGTATGTCTTTATCGGGAGTGTGAAAATGAACTATTCTAAGGAGAGAATAGTTCTAAGGAGAGAGCCACATGGAGAAAGGATGTGTGAGGCAGAGTGCATAAACGGAAGGTCAGCCTCCTCCAGTCTTGGAGGAAGTCAAATCAAAATTTGATTAAAGTTGAAAGTGTGATCACTTGGATGCTTGAGCTCTTCAAATTCACCTCTATGGCAATAAAAAAAGATACTGGAGGAAACAATTTGTAATTAATTTGCTTATAGTGCCCTTTGGCTTTCACTTCTTTTTTAAAAAATTAAATTTATTTTTTAACTGACAAAAATTATATGTATTTACAATGCCCTTTGGCTTTAACTTCTGACTTTTACACAGGAGTTAAATCAACCTGAAAGGCCATCCCTGAATTTCACATACGCCAAAACCCCTTCACTGGAACACCTGAGACCTCTCCCAGGGATCTTCTGGAACAAGAATTGTGCTTTCTAAGGCCCATTCTAGTTACACAGGCAGGCAGTACAGACAGCTGAGTCCTTTCGAGAGGCGCTTTTCCTCTCAGGGCACAGGCCCTGGAGGAAGGTTCTTTCAGCTGTGTTGGATGTAATGTTTTTATATGCATCAGAGGTCCTTCATTAAGAGGATTGGGGCAATTAGGTTATCTTGATTAATGCAGCTAAATTAGCTTTGTAATCTCTAGTGCAGCTTTCTTCTTGCCAGGAGGCAAGAATTTGGAACTGACTAAATGCAGCCCACCAGGCAGACTTTCACACAGTGCTGGAAACCTGCCGTAGCTGCTTTTCAGTGAAGCATTTGGCGAAGTCAGGCCTGACCAACTTGTGCCCAAGATGAAGCAAATACAGCAAGACTTAAAGGGCATGGATCACAGACCTGAGTGTAAGTTCTGTCTCGGTCACCACAAAGCCTTAGATAATAAAAAGGGAATGACTATGTAACACCATCCTTAAAGTTGTTTTAAATCAACTTTCTCTGGTTCTCAAACTGAGGTCCCTGAGACCAGCCGCATCAGTGTTAGGTTGGTGATATGGTTTGGCTCTGTGTCCCCACCTAAATCTCATCTCGAATTGTCATCCCCACGGGTCAAGGGGACAGAAGGGGGGGACCTGGTAGGAGGTGACTGGACCATGCAGGCTGGCTGCCCCCTGTTGTTCTTATGATAGTGACAGAGAGCTCACCAGATCTGATGGTTTAAAAGTTCTCTCTCTCTCTCCCCCTCTCTCCCCTCCTCCCTCTCTCTGTCTCTCTCTCTCTCTCTCTCTCCCTCTCTCTCTGTCTCTCCCTCTCTCTCTCTCTCTCTCTCTCTCTGTCTCTCTCTCTCTCTCGCTCCCTCTCTCTCTCTCTCTCTCTCATGACACCTTGTGAAGAAGGTGTTTGCTTCTCCTTTGCCTTCTGTCATGACAACAAGTTTCCTAGGGCTCCCCTAGCCATACATAACAGTGAGTCAATGAAGCCTTTTTTGTGTATAAATTACTCAGTCTCAGGCAGTTCTTTAGAACAGTGTGTAAATGAACTGATACCCCCTGAGGACTTATTAGAAATGCAAAATTGTGGTCCCCACTCCGGATCTACAGAATCATAAATGCTGAAATTGAAACCCAGAACCACTCCAGGGCATTCTATGCATATTAAGTTGTTCTAAGCAATTGTTCTTAACCCTGGTTGTTCATTACAATCACCTGGGGAGATTTTTAAATATCTTGATATTGTTGTATTTCAACTCTGCTCTAATATAATTGACCCAGGTGGAACAAGGTGGGGAGCTTTTAAACATAATAGGGCAAGCTTATGTTTAAAAGCTCTTCAAGTCCTTCTAATGTGCTACCAGGATTGAGAACTACTATTCTGAAGATTAAGTGGCATGCATAGTGTGTATATAGTAATTTCCCAAATGTTATTCATTATTTAGTTATCATTAATGATGTTGACAAATAGGTGATGGGTGTCACTTGTTTAGCTGCATTTATTGGGTTATCCACACCTCTGCAGGAAGCTGCATCCCACCCAACTGCCAGCTGAGTGTTAAACTTGTGTTGAGTTCCAAAGCAGACAAAAGGTATTGGTCTTGGAATAAGTAAGACCTGAATTTGAATTTGAGCTTTGCCACTGACTAAGTCACCTTAAGAAATATTAACCTTTTAGAGAAGTCACTTCACCTCTCTAGATTTCAGGGATGTCATCTTTAAATTAACATAACACCAATTTACCGGCCTGGGCAGCCACAAGCACTCTCACCCATCTCTCCATTTTTTTTTCTCCCTTTTTCTCCTCTTTTCCTTTTCCCATACCTCCTCATCCTTGTATTCCTTGGGATCTATGAAAAATGACCCTCTAATTCCCTTCCCCATAATATGACTTGGC
Source organism: Plecturocebus donacophilus (assembly GCA_004027715.1). Lineage (NCBI taxonomy): Eukaryota > Metazoa > Chordata > Mammalia > Primates > Pitheciidae > Plecturocebus > Plecturocebus donacophilus. The sequence goes on from PVKP010002759.1 coordinate 45,174, forward strand.
TACCTGGTAGAAGGAATAGAGCGATGATAAGAATATCATTGCACATTACTCTCCGGCAGTCAGTGCCCTTTGCTGTGTGGGTCCTTTCATGTTAAGGAGATAAGACAGGCCAGGGCAGGGCTCAGGGGACTTGGTACTCCAACCCTGGGTCCTGAAGGCTGGCCCTGGAAAGCCTTTCATGAAGGAGGGCCTAGGATCTTGAATGTTCCTGGGTTGCCCAGCCTTGCTCTCTGGCACAGGGACATTTTTAGGGACCCAGGGAAAAGATGAAGAACAGAATGCACCTGTAACTAGAGGGCCATTTTTCTAAGACGTTCGCTTAGCGAACATCTTGTAGATGAGAAGAGTGTGGGATCAATTTGGCTAATAAGCTAAAATCCACACCCAAAGGGCACTACCAATCAAATTTCACCTTGTGAAGTCTCAGGTAACAACCTCCAGCTTCTTCCCTCTGCTCCAATGCTACATGTTTAATCAAGAGAAGAGGAAAGAGGAATGACCATCAAGTATGAAGGTGATGCAAAGCCAGGAAGAATAGGAAATAAACAAACTGAGCAAAAACACAACATACCACACATTGCTCTAAACTGCCCAGAGGAATATAAGTGGGAAAGATTCTAGTCTGCAGGATTTAAGATTTAAAGACACATCAACCACTTTCTGAGAGACAGGGACAAAACACAGGGCACAGAATTTTTTTTTTTCAGGCTTTTCTTTCTCTGAGATCTGGTTTCTGTTTGAGCATTGAGCCATATGCACAAAACCTGGAGCTGCAGAGAGTACCAGATAGTGCCTCTCTGAATATTCCCTAGGGCCTCACCATTTTAATGCAGGCTGGTCAACCTTCAGCTGTCAGCATCTGCCTCTCTGCAAGCTGATGTTTTCTGCCTGTGTGCGGAGCAGGTTAGAAGTGTATGTCAAGAAATCATATAGCACCCTTCCTTCCCGAGAGTCATTGACCCCAGGTGGGATAATGCAGTGACTTCTACACTGGTTTCAGAGTGCCCAGTAGGATTGAGCTCCAGTTACCCACAGCAGTCACTTACTTAATAACAAACGCTTTATTGGCTGCCTGTCCCATTCTGCCTCACTTTCCCACTCCTATCTCAGTGTTGCCTTCCAACATCTCTTAAGTGGACAACTTGCTTCTCTTCAACTTCTCTGGGGTTGTTTCTGGAGAACCTGATCTAAGACACGGGGAAACCCAAGGTTGCCATGTGGTTACCCACATTCATCTGGGCCATGGTGGGTCCTGCTCTGCTGAACTTAACACGGCAGCTTAAGTCCTAAACCCGAGGCTGCTCATGGGAAAGCTTTACTTTTTCAGCCTTAGAAAGTGTTCATTTTCTGCTTGTCCACAGTCCTTTAGAGCAGGCAAAACAAATTGAGCTCTTGAAGCAGGCATGCCCTTATAGTAGAGATAAATGGATTAGCACCTATTGAATTAGGAAGGAAGTTGACTGCTTGCCCTGCCTCTCAGCCTCAGTTCTGAGTGATGATTCATGTCCCAAGTGTCTTCCCTTGGGATGGCTATGAAAAACAATTGGCTTAGATAGCAGTGGCTTCTGAAATTCAAGTTCTGGGGAAGCTAAGAAAATATAGAGTGATGTTACCAAAGTTCAGTCACTCTGTGACAATGAATGTGTTAGTATAAAGGATTGGATTTATTATAAAAATTGCATGTTACCCAATTATAAGAGTTGCCGGGTAAATAAAATTCAGGAAGAAGTAGAGAACTGTAGCCAGAGGGTCAGAGAATAAGTCCCAACTATACCTCCTGAAGCACTATTCAGTAGACAAGTCAGAGCTTGCAGGGAAACTTAATAAGCATGTCCAGTTACCAAAGCAGAAGTGTCATGGAGAGAAAGTGGTTGCCTCTGTGAGACTACCACCTCTGTGCTTCCACAGTCACGTTGGTGAGCTGGGCTTGCAGTTGGTCAGCAGGACCAGCTGTTGTGAAGCACTGGGCAATGAGGGAAGAATGAGGCCAAGCTGGAGCTGGCTGCATACTTTGCATCTGTCCATCTGTCTATCAGATCCCAAAGTCCCTTGGAGAATAACAGCTGTTGCTTTATTTTTGTCTCCAAAATTTTGTTCAGATTTCTCTTTTGGTCAGCCCTATCTGGAGCCACTCGGGCAGGGATTCTGGACAACCTAGTCCCAGCTCAATGAACTTGACAATAGAATGACTCAGCATAGTTAGATATCAGGTGGAATTATCATGCCAAATAATCTACCCCAGACTTTGACCAAAATTCAGCTAACTTTTAGTTTTTGCTCGTTTTTAAACATTCTCTCCTGTTTTTAAACAAGGAGGGCTACTTATTACTGATTTCTGTACCCCAAGTGCTGTGTGAGTCAGTGATGAATTTACTAGAGCAGTGATTCTCAGTTGGAGGGATTTTGCCCATAAGAAGACATTTGGCAATGTCTGGAGATATTTTTTATTGTCGTGACCCGGAGTGGGTAGAGGCCAGGCATGCTGCTAAATACTCTGCATTGCATAGGAAAGTCCTTCACAACGAAGAATTATCTGGCCCAAAACGTTGATAGGGCCATTGTTAAGAATCCTGCAGTAGAGGTAGAAACCTTCTACTGATTTACTCAATTCTTTTATTTTGTTTAATCAAGTGCATTTAGAAACACTAACAAAGAATCAGAAACACCTATTAATAACCATGCGTTCTTATCTACTTCCTTTACCAAAAGGAAAAGGAAGATTCTAAACTTTTGCAATGATTTCAAGGCCCTTGTATTTTTCTGAACTGGATATAATGACATCATTCCTTTTTTGTCTTTTTTTTTTTTTTAATTGGTTTCATTTTCTGTAAAGACAGAGTCTTACAATGTTGCCCAAGCTAGTCATGGCATCATGCTTTAATACCTTGCTTCTAGGATGCAGGGCCTCCTCTGGTACCCAAGGACAAAGCAGGGCCCCATTAGTCATCTCACAGTACCCTGAATCTTTTCTTTACATCATTTGTCACAATGACAACAAAACACTTATCAGTATAATCATCTGTGTGCTGCCTGCCCACTGCACTAGACTGTAAACAGCATCTCATATAGTCTGCACAACCATCTTATGAGGAACATATTTAATTTTATAGATGAGAAAACTTTGAGAGGTTGAGTGCTTCATCTAAGATCACCCCAATAACATGTAGAGAAATCCAATATCTGCTACAGTAAAGAGTCATGAGGACAGAAAATACTGCTACAAAAAACAGAGATGAAATATCTGCTTTTTGAGTGTTTTCCCTTAAGTATTTAAATGACAGTTCTGCTGAAATCCCCTCTGCCTGCAGGTCTGTAGACAGAAGCAGTCCCTGTTCCCAGAATCATCAACCCGTGTGTCTAAAGTCCTTCTCTAAATAGCTGTTAGTAAGAAAAATGCAAATGAGAATGTCTAATTGCAAATTGCTTCAGCCCCACTTTTGAGACCTCCTGTGGTGACTGAACTAAAACTTCCTCCTAAGCAGACAGAAGTGCTACCTCCTCTATTCTGGAGCTTGGCTGCGACCTTGGCAGGGAACCAGACCTACTGCAGAATGACGTTGCTAGGCCCACTTCAGGACACAGAAGGCTATGGTCTTTGCTAGCGTCAACCCACAGAGAGCACAGGTATGAATGAGAGCCCTGTGTCTGCTGAGAGTACAGGACCTAGGGCCTTGGCTTCATCTTTATAGTTGTTTCCATTATAAATGGTAGTTAGTGAACATAAAACAAGTATAAAGACAAACATGTTTAGACACACACTCATATATACATGAGGATGTGTGACTATATATGGTATGTATGTGGCTAGAAAAGTCAAGGCCTCTAAAAATGAAAGTATAGTATCTGGAAGATATCAACCTTTCTTTCCAATTTCATCATTACAATTCCATAATGCCCGATGTCTTGGTGTTCATGTAGGACTTCCCTATATTAGGTTAAACCAAATGAAACTGATGTTACTATAGATAAAAAGAAATGTGAATAATGTGGTTTAATCTAGTACAAACCAGAAATGGGTAGGGTCAGGTCAGAAGCAGGAATTCCTTCTCCAGGAGGCCCAGCAGTGAGGGCCCCAAGCCCAGAGGAAAAGAGGGCTGGCATATCAGAGAGATAGGATCTCAAAAGAGGCCTAACGAGGTCCGGTGTGGTGACTCATGCCTGTAATCCCAGCATTTTGGGAGGCCAAGACAGGTGGATCACCTGAGGTCAGGAGATCGAGATCAGCTTGACCAACATGGAGAAACCCCATCTCTACTAAAAATACACAAATTAGCCGGGTGTGGTGGCAGCTGCCTGTAATCCCCAGCTACTTCGGAGGCTAAGGCAGGAGAATCTCTTGAACCCAGGAGTGGAGGTTGTAGTGAACCGAGATAGCGCCATTGCAATCCAGTCTGGGCGACAGAGTCAGACTCCGTCACACACAAAAAAATAAAAACCACAGAGAGAGAGAGATGCCTCAGGGGACAGGATCCCACAACTATGATGATTGCAAAATAATGTGAAATAAAATGTGATCTTGTCAAAAGGGCAGGGCTGAGAATATAGCAAGCAGCAAATGGTAGAAAATGTGTTGTTTCTAAGCTCCTGACTGAAGCAACTTGACCGGACTCTGGTTTGAGATTCATTAAACTATAGTTGAAAAAAAGCATTCACCCTGAAAGGATGAGACTCAAACAAAGGCACTACCTGCAGGAAAGAGGGTCAGAGAAAAGTGGCCTTCAAAGGGCTGGGCTGGTCCTGGAGCTCTGTGGGATACCAAGGAAGTACCGGAGGGAGAACCTTCACCCACTACAAGCAGGCAGGAGAGATGTCAGCTGAGAGCTGGGGATGGAGAGAAGCTACAAGGAAAGATGGGCCACAGGTTAAATCCTATGAGGAAGCAGGCGCTGGTGTGTGGATGAAGAGAGTCCAGTGAGAGAAGAGTGTGTAGTAACTTCTGGACTCAGAAGTTTCCAGAAGATCCAGGACCAACCCCTCTTCCATGGCTACTACAGAAATAGCAGAAGACAATCAGGAAACCTGGTCACTTATTTCAGACTTGCTTTCAATAAGCTATACTCCCTGGCAGAAGTTCTCTGAACCTCAGTTCCTTCATCTATGAACAGTGGAAGCACGATTCAGCTTCTGGGTCAAGGTCACGTGGCAGAGGATCAATTTCTTGTCAGAGAGTGGTTTGCTGCGGAACAGAAAGTGACATTCCAGAGCATTATCATTTATCCAACGTAAGGATAGAATTTTAGGGGGTGATTCCAGAAAACTGAGCCATGACACTTAGGCATATTCTAAATTAAGTAGCTGTCTTAGCTTACTAATTTTTCAATCTGACTGCCATCACATTTGCTGGGAATTATTTACTTCATTACTGGCTATTATGGGCTGAGTCATGAGGACAGAAAATATATTACTAGCACAAAAAACAGGGCTGACACGCAGGCATATTTTAATTTAAGTAGATGCCTTAGCATCCTAATTTTTGGATGTGACTACCATCACATTTGCTGGGAATTCCTTTGTTCATTGCTAGCTGTTAAGAAACACAGGTCAGTGATTTAAGGGACATGTTTAGGACTCTTTCAAAGATACCTGCATGTCCATAAACAAAAATAGAAGTTCCTTTTCAAGAGATCAGGAGAGGGGGTGTTCTAAACAGCAGTCCTCTTCCTCTGGAAAAGTCTGCAGCGGACTTCGATTTGGGATTCAGAGTGGTTTTCACAATGGCACTCTGCTGTGGTTGGTGTCAAAAGTAGATGTTTTAAGAGGTATTTATGCAACGCAGAATCTGTGTGTATGAAGAAGTTAAGGTCTAAGTGATATACAGGAAGGCCTTATGTATACAAAAAAAAAAACAAACCTCTTCATTTAGGAATTAATCATAATTTTCAAAATATTTAAATGTTGATATATAGCTATATAGGCTCATAATTTTACAATTTATGAAAGTATTAATTTGATACAGAAAACTTGGGGAAAACATAAAGGAAAATGCAGCTCCTGGCCCCACCATCCAAATTGAATCATTATTAACATTTGTTATCTAAACTTCTAGTTGTTCATTTCCTTTTCAAATATTTATTGAGCGACTAATTATTTCCTGCACATCCAGGCATGTGCACTAAGGAGGAGGAAATGATACTCTGGGTTCCAGCTCCCTTTTGTTTCTGCCCGTTTCACTCTGTTCTTTCCTGTGGGTGTTTGTCATGGAATAGGAGGCAAGCTGGCCTTGTGAAAAGAGATGGGCATTGGCTCAGTCCAGCCTTACAGATCTGTTGGAGGAATAATGATGAATAAATGTACATAATCTGGCATGGAACCTCACATTTGGCAGGTGCTCAATCAACAATAGCTATTGTTACTTTTTATTATTGTTGTTTTTATGTAAGTGTTCTTATTATCAATTGCAGCTAATTTTAGTTCTGCTTCTGCAATGGTTCCAGATGCATTTTTAATTACTGAATCTCTAACCTTGGACTTCCCAAGGAGGACTGTGTGCTCCAATGCAGTCTCCGTAATTCTTGCTGCCAGCTGTCCCCACCACCCACCCCAGAAGTGATTTTTCTTACCCTTTCCAGGGTTTTTCAGCTTTCAGATTCTGTCTCCTGCTCAGCCCATTGCCTTGCCTTCTACCCACTGTGGAAGTGGAGGTTGGTGTAGATGTTATGCCTCATTCCTTTGGGCAGAAGAATGATTGAAGGTGAGCCATTTGGCTAAGCTATAGAGGATGGCCCCTGGGGAAGAAACAGTCATTTTGCTATTTTCCGTATCCTCCTGCTCAGCCTTCTCCTTTTTCAACAATTCAGTAGTTCAATCATATATTAGCCATTGGCCATGAGCTACTTCTGAGGAGAAGACATAACTTCCCAGCCATTTCCAGAGTGAAGTCACCTTGGCCAAAAGTGATTCTTCTCAGTGGAAGGGAACATCTGGGAGCCATTAGCAGCCAATACTCACAGAAGCTGAGGGATGAACCCCATGGCTCCATAAAGGGTATCTGGAATAGGCAACCCAAATGCCTACTCAAGCCTAAATATGGTGTTATTTATCCCAAGAATGAACATAAATAACTCTCAATATTCCTAAATGTCACTTGTTGGAAGAAATATAACTCAACGGTTAGGGAACAGGATGCTCTCCCTGGAAAGATGGATGACCCAGGGACTTGGGTATGGGCAGGATTGTGCTACATTAAAAAGTAGATAAACTGAATGTTACTCTAAGAAATAAGAGGATGCAAAAACACAGATGATTTTTATTAAACATTGCCAGGTACTGCAATACTGCTTTCCAACATTTCAAAAATTATTTAAAACATTGAACAAGCGCAATTTAAATAACAGAAAATGAGATGGAGCAGGGCCCCCCGTCAGGGACTTGTGGGGCCCTTCTAAGCAAAAAAAAAAGGAAAATCTTGAGTTCCTTCAAGGAAAATTCCAGGCACCCAGCTATCCCTGAGAAATAAATGATCAACTTAATAAGCAAAAGGTAATAATAGTTTAAAACAATAGTTGAGGAAGTTAGATTCACAAGGTGGTTGATTCCCTATAGAAACAAAAGATAACATCTCAACATATAGTGCTGAGTTGCTTTTCAGAGACCCAGATACCCACCAAATGGATATATTGGCACCCAGACCTCAGATCAGGGATAGCTGAGGACTGAACTCTGACCATTTTTTGTTCTAAATTTCTTCATGAAGGAAACCATACCCATGGGCCAGAGCTAACATTACTTTCTGCTGACACCTAATTTTTAGACAAAGCTTCACCTCCTTAACCAATTACAAATTAGAAAATCTTGGAGTCCTCCTATGACCTACGTGCCCTGCTTCAAGATGTCCTGCCCTTTTAGGTCAAATAAATGTATAATCTCCATTTATTGATTTCTGACTTTGCCTGTAATCCCTGCCTTTAAAAACCCTTACCTGTAAGCCAATGGAGAGGTTGGGTCTTAAGGGTGAGCTGCCTGATTCTCCTTACCTGATACCTTTCAAATAAACATCCTTCTTTCTCCTGCTGCAAACCTCAGTATGGATGTTTGCCTTACTGTGCCAGGCAAGTGGATCCCAGTTCAGTTTACTAACAGAAATATCACATTATACATATATTGAATATTATGCATGGAGTTTGAAAATAGCGAATGGAAATTTCTGGATGATATAAGCTTGTAAAACATACTCACCTCACCCACATGAGACCTCATTCAGTCCTTGACCTGCTCATGGGCAGGGAAGTCCACTGTATCATTCATTTTGATCCTCTCTGTCTTTTTGCTAGTATCTTTTCTCCTTATGTTTGTTTCACTCTTAGCTATGATTGCTAATTTTCCGAAATATGGGTCCTGATGTCAAGCAAGCTTCATATTGGTTTTCTTCCACTGTGCTCCAATGCCAACAACCTCTTCTGATTTCTCAAGAAGTCTGGAGAGTGACTTAATCCATTTCTCTGCCCTTTGCCCTTTATTGGTCAGGGGGATGCCTTGGAATCCAGAAATATTCATCACAGCACTGGTTTCTCAGAATAAAAGAAAAAAACTCTTCCGTACATTTTAGCTAGAGAAATCTGATTCTATTTCCTGGAGTCATTCTAATTTCAAATTCTGAACCATTCCCCAACCCACAAATTATTTATTAAATCATGTGTCTTCATATTAAAGTTATGATGCTGTCATTGCAGTTTGGGCTGATCTCAAATAGATCTCATTTAATTTTTGGATTCTGAGTCTATCAGATATTGCTGTCTAATAGACATATTGATATCTCAGGACATCAAAGTAGTATTTACTGTACCTGGCAACCAATTAATTAAACAAACCATTAAGCTAGGAGCAAAATGGTCAATATTATTAATTTTCTTGTCATTGTCACAGTGTAGCTAGACATAATAGTTGTCTAGCAACTACAAAATGGAAACTGCAGATGTAAGGCTGAGCCACCAGTGCAATGGCAGACTGGAAATTTCAACTCTGTAACCCCAGCTCTGAGATGCTATTTCAAATGGCAAGCAATTAGAAGACAATGAATGGACACTAACTAATAAGTAACTAATTATTATATATAATCTTGTATTTCATAGCTGAGTAGACAAACTGTATCACAAATTTCTTGGATTTCTTACGCTCATTGTTACAACTGAGCCAAGCATACAGTAAGAGAACACTTAAAAAAAAATCAAATTATTAACTGTTTCTCACTACACAAGCATTTTATGAGACAATGTGTGGAGGAAGTTCAAAAACGTAAAAGAATTTATTGGAAATTGTTGGAAAGCTATTTTTATCCTTCACTATCTGATCGTATGTGGTCACAACTCACGGTGCTAATGCTGGATGGGACAGGTGGTACAGCTGCTGGAATCTCTAACACTCCAGTCCCTCTTTGCATTCAAAACCTAGGCCTTATTATTTTAAGCTGTAATAACTTTATTAGCATTCTAGTAAGCATTTTAATAGATATGCTATGCTGTTAAAAGATAAATACAGTAACATTTTTAGGAGGCTTAAAACTGAGGTATTCATTTTGGATCACATCTTAGAATAATAAAAGATAGTGGTAGTCAATTCAATATTTACTCAGTAAATATTTATTAAGTACTTTCAATGTGGTAGTGATTGTTTATGCACTGGAGACTCAATGGTGTCTAAAGTGGACATTGCTTTATAGTTGCCTGTGAGGAAAGAAAAATACTTTTATCTGAGGAATGGGAAGTCCTTACAATTGTCAGGCTGAGAGAGGCATTCAAATGAGGCAGCAATCACGTCCTACCCCCCCCTTTGAGCTCTGTATTCATCTATTGAAACTGCTTGCTATTGCCACAAATGCCTATAAATTAACCTAATAATGCTGCACCTGACACATAGCCCACACTCTGTAACTTAACAAAGTATAGCCGATCACTAATCAGTGTTATTTATTTAAACCACTGAAAATTCCTGACAAATCATTTTATTTTGGCCCACTCTTTGACCCCCTTTTTGCTATTAAAAGCCTGCTTGTAACAAAAGCCAAAGGGAGCACATATCCAAGGTTACTTGGTCTGAGTCTTCTAGGAAGCTGTTCTCACTTTGACTCAAGTAAACTCTTTTTTTTTTTTCTCTGAGATGGAGTTTCACACTTGTTGCCCAGGGTAGAGGGCAGTGACGCAATCTTGGCTCACTGCAACCTCCTCTTTCCAGATTCAAGCAATTCTCCTGCCTCAGCCTCCCAAATAGCTGGGATTACAGGTGCCTGCCACCATGCCCAGCTAATTTTGTATTTTTAGTAGAGATGAGGTTTCACCATGTTGGCCAGGCTAGTCTTGAACTCCTGACCTCAGGCGATCCACCCACCTCAGCCTCCTAAAGTGATGAGATTACAAGCGTGAGCCACTATGCCTGGCCAAGTAAACTCTTTAAATTGTGTTTTGTGCCTCAGCCTCTTCCTTTTATGCCAAGATCTGAATGGAGTTTATAATCTAGTAGAGAGAATATACCAAGTTAAAGATCACAAATGGTTGGAAAACCAAGTCGTGCTAAGTGCTATGAAGAAATACTGCTAACTGCTAAGTGAAAGTGTAATGGAAAACAATTCCTAGGCAGGGTGGGCTGTATTCAGGGCAGGTAGTATCTGAGAAAATCATTTAAGCTAAGACCTGAAAATGAATATGAGCTAATCAGGTGGGAAGTGAGAGGAAGAACATCTCAGATAGAAAAACACGTCTGAAGGCATGAAATTTAAGAAAACTTTATGATTTTGAGGAACTAAAATGGTACCTGAAGCTTGGAGAGCAAAGACAGTCACAGGAGAAAGTGCTGAAACTGCAGGATACCTTGTGGGCTGGGTTAAGAACTTTAGGTTTCATTGTAAGCAGTGGTCAAATGAGTAGAAAGCAGGGCTATAATTAGTTTCAAGCCCCTATTATTATTAGAACAAATCCACTGTTTGCCCTTCTTCACGGTATTTTTGTTTTATTTTTTGAGACAGAGTCAAGCTCTGTCAACCAGGCTGGTATGCAGTGGCACCATCTCGGCTCACTGCAAACTCCACCTCCTGGGATCAAGCGAGTCTCCTGCTTCAGCCGTCTGAGTAACTGGGATGACAGGTGCACACCACCACACCCAGCTGATTTTTTGTATTTTCAGTAGAGATGGAGTTTCCCCAGGTTGGTCATGCTGGTCTGGAACTCCTGGTCTTAAGTGATCTGCTCACCTCGGCCTCTCAAAGTACTGGGATTACAGGCATGAGCCGCCACTCCTGGCCTTTTTCTGTGGTATTAATAGAAGACACTCTGTGGCTGTTGTCTCAAAAGCCAATGTCAGAGTACATATTCTGAGGCTGTAGGGGAAATATACAAAAAAAGAAGGAATTTTATGAAGAAACATGTTTGGGACTAATCAATACCCTCCATTGTCTCATTACAGAAGAGGAAGTCCAAAGAGCATTGTTCAAATTTTCAGCAGAAAGATTTTTATTTAAGTTATAAACTGAGACTCACTCATCTCATTACAACATTAAAATATGTTTGAAGGCTCTTGAGCTATTCCCAGCCCTCTCTCGCTGATTTCTTTAAGATGAAGATCTCTGTAATGTACTGATGATAACAATGGAAATGTTTTGTTGAAGTGGATATCTCCTTCCTCCTTCTCTCATCCTCCATTCCTGACAGAGGGCTCACAGAGCTTGACGTGAAAAGATCATTGTCCAAGTCTTTGTAGCCTTTTTCCTTAGACACTTAAACAGCCACTGGCTCATTTCTGGCTATCTAAATATTGGCCTGATGTTAGGGTCTTTCTATTCTGAGAAATACACTGACCTGGACTGCTAAGTATTATTGGGATGAGAATATCAAATTATTTTTGGCAACTATTGAAATAATCATATGGCTTTTAATCTTTAGTTTGTTAATATGGTGAATTATTTGATTTTTTAAGAATGTTAAACCAACCTTTCATTCCTGTGATAAACTTCACCTGGCTGTGATGTATTATTTACTTTATGTATACTGCATATAATTTGCTAATTAATGTTTTTGGGTTTTGTATCTATGCTCATGATGGATATTGGTCTCTAATTTCCTTTATGTCTTTATCTGGTTTTGATAATAGGCACAAAGAAAAAAAAAACAGTGAGGAACAAGCTATTGTAAACTAGAGGAAAAGCAACTTTTGTTATATAAAGTCAGAAAACTTAGCAAAATTAGATAGCAATAAATTGTGTATTTAGGTGAAAATATTTTCAAGCCAAGTGTTGAAGGGGTCAAGTGAGTCTGTTTTAATTTTCTGCTTATAATAATGCATTCATGTCCTTTGCAGGCACATGGATGAAGCTGGAAACCATCATTCTCAGCAAACTAACACAGGAACAGAAAACCAATCACCACATGTTCTCACTCATAAGCGTGAGTTGAAAAATGAGAACATCGGGGTACAGGAAGGGGAACATCACATACTGGGGCCTGTGGGGGATTGGGGGAAGGGGAGGGATAGCATTAGGAAAAATACCTCGTGTAGATGATGGGTTGATGGGTGTAGCAAACCACTGTGGGACATGTATACCTATGGAACAAACCTTCATGTTCTGCACATGTATACCAGAACTTGAAGTATAAATAATAACAATAATAATAAATTGAAGTTCAAATTTCACAATATCTGTTCTTCAGAAGATTCTATTATGAAAACGGAAAAAGCCACAGACTTGGAGAAAATATTTGCATGCCATATATCTAATAAAGGACTTATATCCAGAATATATCAAGAACTCATGAAATTCAATAATAAATAGACAATCCAAGGAAAAAAATACTTGAATAAGCCCTTCACCAAATAAAGTATAGAGATGGCAAATAAACTCATACAAAAATGCTCACCACCATTAGAGATTATGGAATTTAATATTAAAACCACTATCCTCCTATTAGAACGGCTAAAACTAATGACCAGTTATACCAAGTATTGGTGAGGATGTGGCAGAACTACAACTCTCACATAGTTCTGGTAAGAAAATAAATGGAGCAACAACTTTGGAAAATAGTTTGGCCATTCTTAAAATGTTAAACATGTACCTACTGTGTGATCTACCCATTCTACTGCTAGACGTTTGTGGAGGGGAAAGAAAACTTATGTTCATACAAAGACTTGTATGCACATGTTCATAGGAGCTTTACCTGTAATAGCCAAAATCAACCCAAATGCATATTGATAGACAAATCAATAAACAAACTATGGTATAGCCATACCATTGAATATCATTCATTAATAAAAAGCAATGAACTATTGAAAGATACAATAACATGGTTGAATTTTAAGGACATTATGTTGAGTGAAAGAAATCCAACTAAGAACAATACATTTATATAAAATTTTAGGAAATGTAAATTAAGGGATAAGTTGGAATAGGAAGTATTTTCTATAGCAATGTCACTCAGTTCTTTAGACTCTTGTATTTTAAGCCAAAAATCATACCTTTCCCAGCATCAAACAACTTTTTACAAACTCCATGGCTTATCATTCATTTTATTTAAAGCAACAAATGCTACCTCCCTGATCTGCAAAAGTGTCTTCTATTAAGGCATTTGGGTCATCACTTTCTTAATCCTGATAATATCATTCTGAATTACTGCATCCATTTTTATATCAAGTTGTATTTAGTCCATTATCACATTGCTATACACAAATACCTGAGACTAGGTAATTAATAAAGAAAAGAGGTTTATTGGCTCATAGTTCCACAGGTTGTACAGGAAGCATGATGCTGGCATTTGTTCAGCTTCTGAGGAGACCTCAGTTGACTTACGATTATGGTGGAAGGTGAGGGAGAAGCCAGCATGTCACATGGCTGAGCAGGAGCGAGAGAGAGAGAGAGAGAGAGAGAGAGAGAGAGGGAGAGAGGAGGTGCCACACACTTTTAAACAACCAGATCTCATGAGAACTCACTATCATAAGAATAGCACCAGGAGAAGGGTGCTAGACCCTTCATGAAAAACTGCCCTGAAATCAAATCACCTCCCGCTAGGCCCTACGTCCAACATTAGGGATTGTAGCTTGACATAAAATTTGCGCAGGAACACAGATCTGAACCATAGCACAAGGTAATAATGTACTATATTGATTTTCCAGATGGGGATGAAGTGGGCCTTTCTTTTGTCAAGCAGGAAAAGGATATTATTACATAGAATTTTAGAAAAGAGAACCAACCAGACAATCTACTCATCTATCTGTCTGTCTGTCTGTCTGTCTGTCTGTCTATCTATCTATCTATCTATCTATCTATCTATCTATCTATCTATCTATATCATCTATCTATCTATCTGCCTACATGCCCACATACCTACCTATTTATCTTTTATTATTAAATACAAAATTTACCCAGGATGTTTTTAGGTGTTGCTATGCACAACCAGGTGTTACTTTTAGTTCAGAAATTGCTTCTTCAGCTATCAAATTGATATATATTTATTTAGTGAATGCTAGGTGAAAAATACTCTGTGTTCATGACTATGACATGGTCATTTCCCTTTCATGACATTAGCTTTCCTGGTGTTTTAAATTGTATTTTCTTGTCTATCACAAGTCATTTTTCAAAGACTGCTCTTACTTCTAATCTTCAAGATGATGATTTCCCTATTAACTGTAAAATTTTATAGTCATATATTAATTTTTAAAAATCTTACTTGTCTTTGAAAAGGAGATACCTGGCAACTTGGCATGACAAGAGATGTTTAGAACAGTTCAATTTATTATTCACAATGCATGATATACTTAATAGTATAATTGAGGGGGTTGAGAGGACAATTCCTAAATGGAAACTTTAATATTTTTCATAACTTAAACATTTTTATAACAAGTGGGGCAAAACAAGTTTAACATTTTTTTCATAGCAACTGGGGTAAAACAACATTATGTAGGTGGGGAAGAAGATTGGAGATATGGACGGTATGTGTTAGAATATTGCAGAACAAATGCTGAACATTATAGGACCATATGGTTGAAATATAATTTGCTCATCACTGCCATATTTGCATTCAATAAAATTGGAGAATTTTTTCTGCTTCCATAATGAATGCTAAAATTAGAAAGATATGCATTAAATAAAATGGCACAGAAGTAATTATATGTCATAATCTTCAAAGGGATGATATACGCTCATTAGGAGATCAGACATAAATTTTACAACATTCCTTTTAGCTGATTGTATTATTTTAATATTGAGTGAGTGAATAATAACAACTTTGTTGCAAAATGCTGCCTCCGATAAGGAAGAAATATTATTTTAGCAAATATTTTTTTGGAAGTTAATAAAATTTTCTACAAGATTGGGTAGATCATTTTTTAAAAATCCACTATGCCTCCCTCTTTCAGTTCCATTTCATTGGCTACATAAAGGGATTATAATTTTACTTTATTGCCTTGAGTATCTTAATTAAAGTTTTATATTTAATCTTGAAGGAGAGGAAATTTTATATCAATGAGGAGATACTTGTACTTACAACGCTCTTTTTAATAAGAAAAGCAGAATTTTTTAGCAAATGATTTTTTTTTCTGAGAAATTACTTTTGCCAAGATAATGAAAAGCTCAAACTGAGTGGGCATACAAATTATTTATTGGCCTGGGAACATTTAGGATGAATCTTAAACACTAATATCTAGTGATGAAAAATCTTCAGTGAAAAGGTCAGCAAAATATTAAAAAGCCTATAACCAAGAAAGACTTACTAAGTGAATCAATTAACTTTCTCTAAGTGAATGAATGCATTAGGAAATTTATAAGGCTGAAAATCAAAGTGCTAAGGTCATTGTCACAGGTGGTACAGTGTCTCATATGGCGATGTTTAAATCTAAGTTGAAAAGGGGGTGGGTTAGGGAGTGCAGTGATAGTGATAAAGGTGCTAATGATTTTCAACCAGTATACACTGGTATGGGTGTATTGGTCATTCATGGGAGTCATTCTTTCTGGATGGCTTATGTCTAAGACATTTCTATTGCCAAATACTCTGTATATCACCATTGGGTATAAGCATATATTCTATGTGCATTTAGCTTCACTTACTTATTCGACTAAAGTTTACTAAACCTCAGTATATGTTGGTGAAATATCATGTTCAAAAAGGAGTTGTAATTTGAAGATTGAAGATGGCTCACTTTTAGATAAATAGGTCACAGGGGAGTAAAGATGAACAACAACAACACAATATGCAAAAGGCTCATGGACTATTAGGTGAGACCAAATAACATTTTATATTTTTTCTTACTTTTTAAATTTGTCTATAGCCGTGCAAATGGTTCATGGTAGTTTGTTCATTTTTTCCCACTATTCAGTCCATGGTAGGAGCCTTCCCCTAACATTGAAGCAAGATCAAACTGCTGTTTGGAAACCATGTTAGAAAAATAGCCTGACCACATACTTTTTCTTCTGACCCCTTCAAGGTTGATTTATGGCTGGCAAAGGCTTTTCTGACTTCTATAGCTCATCCATGTCTTCAACCTTTAAACGTTAAGAAAATATTGGTGGGGTTTGCCAGACTCCTCTCCACTCATTCCCTAAAGCACTGTATTTCCTTAAAAAAAAAAAAAAGTTTCATCACATCTTCTGTCATTCCCTTCAGTGAGAAATAAATTCAACCCTATCTGGTTGAAATTTGTCAGCATTGGTGCTATGTAAGTTATTCACTCATTCACTTACTCAAGTATTTCTCAAGTCTTTGTAGCAATTGTGAATGGTAGTTCGTTCTTGATTTGGCTCTCTTTAAGTCTGTTTTTGGTGTGTAGAAATGCTTGTGATTTTTGCACATTGATTTTGTATCCTGAGACTTTGCTGAAGTTGCTTATCAGTTTCAGGAGATTTTGGGCTGAGATGATGGGGTCTTGTAAATATACAATCGTCGTCTGCAAATAGAGACAATTTGACTTCCTCCTTTCTTATTTGAATACCCTTTATTTCTTTTTCTTGCCGGATTGCTCTGGCTAGAACTTCCAATACTATATTGAATAGGAGTGGTGAGAGAGGGCAACCTTGTCTAGTGCCAGATTTCAAAGGGAATGCTTCTAGTTTTTGCCCATTCAGTATGATATTGGCTGTTTGTTGTAAATACCTTTTATTATTTTGAGATACGTTCCATCAATACCTAGTTTACTGAGGGTTTTTAGTATAAAAGGCTGTTGAATTTTGTCAAAGGTCTTCTCTGCATCAATTGAGATAGTCATGTGGTTTTTGTCTTTGGTTCTGTTCATGTGGTGAATTACATTTAAAGACTTGCATATGTTGAACCAGTCTTGCATCCCCGGGTTGAAGCCTACTTGATCATGGTGGATAAGCTTTTTGATGTGCTATTGCAATCAGTTTGCCAGTATTTTATTGAAGATTTTTGCATCTATGTTTATCATAGATATTGGCCTGAAGTTTTCTTTTCTTGCTGAGTCTCTGCCAAGTTTTGGTATCAGGATGATGTTGGTCTCATAAAATGATTTGGGAAGGATTCCCTATTTTTGGAGTGTTTGGAATCATTTCAGAAGGAATGGTACCAGCTCCTCTTTGTACATCTGGTGGAATTTGGCTGTGAACCCATCTGGGCCTGGGCTTTTTTTGGGTGGTAGGCTTTTAATTGCTGCTTCAACTTCAGACCTTGTTATTGGTCTATTCAGGGTTTCGACTTCTTCCTGGTTTAGGCTTGGGAGGATGCAAGTGTCCAGGAATTTATCCATTTCTTCCAGATTTACTAGTTTATGTGCATAGAGTTATTTGTAATAATCTCTGATGATGGTTTGTATTTCTGTGCAATCTGTGGTGATATCCCCTTTATCATTTTTTATTGCATTTTTTATTCTTCTCTCTTTTCTTTTTTATTAATCTGGCTAGTGGTCTGTCTATTTTGTTGATCTTTTCGAAAAACCAGCTCCTGGATTTACTGATTTTTTGAAAGGATTTTTGTGTCTCTATCTCCTTCAGTTCTGCTCTGATCTTAGTTATTTCTTGTCTTCTGCTAGGTATGGAGTTTTTTTGATCTTGCTCCTCTAGCTCTTTCAATTTTGATGATAGAGTGTCAATTTTATATCTTTCCTTGCTTCTCATGTGGGCATTTATTGCTATATATTTTCCTCTCATGTGGGCATTTATTGCTATATATTTTCCTCTAGACACTGCTTTAAATGTGTCCCAGAGATTCTGGTATGTTGTGTCTTCGTTCTCATTGGTTTCGAAGAACATCTTTATTTCTGCCTTCATTTCATTGTTTATCCAGTCAACATTCAAGAGCCAATTGTTCAGTTTCCATGAAGCTGTGCGGTTCTGAGTTAGTTTCTGAATTCTGAGTTCTAATTTGATTGTGCTGTGGTCTGAGAGACTGTTTGTTATGATTTCCATTCTTTTGCATTTGCTGAGGAGTGATTTACTTCCGATTATGTGGTCAATTTTAGAGTAGGTATGATGTGGTGCTGAGAAGAATGTATATTCTGTGGATTTGGGGTGGAGAGTTCTGTAAATGTCTATTAGGTTTGCTTGGTCCAGGTCTGAATTAAAGTCCTGGATATCCTTGTTAATTTTCTGTCTCATTGATCTGTCTAATATTGACAGTGGTGTGTTAAAGTCTCCCACTATTATTGTGTGGGAGTCTAAGTCTCTTTGTAAGTTATTGAGAACTTGCTTTATGTATCTGGGTGCTCCTGTGTTGGGTGCGTATATGTTTAGGATCATTAGCTCTTCTCGTTGCATTGATCCTTTTACCACTATGTAATGCCTTTCTTTGTCTCTTTTAATCTTTGTTGGTTTGAAGCCTATTTTATCAGAGATGAGAATTGCATCTCCTACTTTTTTTTTGCTCTCCATTTGCTTGGCAAATCTTCCTCCATCCCTTTTTTTTTTTTTTTTTGAGCCTTTGTGTGTCCTTGCATGTGAGTTGTGTTTCTTGGATACAGCACACCAATGGGTTTTGACTTTTTATCCAATTTGCCAGTCTGTGTCTTTTGACTGGGGCATTTAGCCTACTTACCTTTAGGGTTAATATTGTTATGTGTGAATTTGATCCTGCCATTTTGATGCTAGCTGGCTGTTTTGCCCATTAGCTGATGCAGTTTCTTCATTGTGTCGATGCTCTTTACCGTTTGGTATGTTTTTGGAGTGGCTGGTACTGGTTGTTTCTTTCTATGTTTAGTGCTTCTTTCAGGAGCTCTTGTAAAGCAGGCCTAGTGGTGATGAAATCTCTGAGTATTTGCTTGTTGATAAAGGATTTTATTTTTCCTTCACTTATGAAGCTTAGTTTGGCTGGATATGAAATTCTGGGTTGAAAGTTCTTTTCTTTAAGGATGTTGAATATTGGCCCCCACTCTCTTCTGGCTTGTAGGGTTTCTCCTGAGAGATCTGCTGTGAGTCTGATGGATTTCCCTTTGTGGGTAACCTGACCTTTCTCTCTGGCTGCCCTTAGTATTTACTCCTTCATTTCAGCCCTGGTTAATCTGACGATTCTGTGCCTTGGGGTTGCTCTTCTTGAGGAATATCTTTATGGTGTTTTCTGTATTTCCTGGACTTGAATATTGGCCTGCCTTGCTAGGTTGGGGAAATTTTCCTGGATAATATCCTGAAGAGTATTTTCCAGCTTGGATTCATTCTCTCCATCACATTCCAGTACACCTATCAAATGTAGATTCAGTCTTTTCACATAGTACCATATTTCTTGAAGACTT